>VZTG01005243.1:0-11432 GCA_013397845.1 Melanocharis versteri | reverse complement strand
GAAAGAAAAAAAATTTAAAAAAAAAGGGAAAAAAAAAAAAAAAAGCGTGCAATGGTTTGGGGGAGTTCAGGCAGAGGATTGCGGAGTTCAATAACAGAGCCGGGAGGGAGCGGCGGCCCGGGGGCGCCGGCGTTTCATAACGCCCCGCTCCCCCCGGGGCAAAAGTCGGGGCTGCCCCCGGCCAGCGAACAAAGCCCGGCCACCCCCGCCTTACCTTCGTTGACCAGTTTAAAGCTTTGGGATTTCCTGCTCCTCTTCCTCTGGGCGAACTCCATGGTGCGGGCAGGAAGGAGCGGGGCGGACACAGGACCGAGCNAGCCGCCGCCACCCCGGGGCCGGCCCGCCGCCACTCGGCCCCGCCGCGGGCTGAGGGCGAGGGGCTGAGGGGCAGCGCCATTTTGTGTCCCCCTCCCGCCGCCCGCCTCGCAAACGGGCACCGGCGCTGCCCGCTCCGCGCCGCGGTGCTGCCCGCGGCTCCCCGCAGGGGCTGAGCGGGGGCAACTCCTCGTGTTTAGCGGGACCGGGCCAGGGCCGGCGGGGAGGGGGTTGAAGTCGGCGTGCGGAAGTGGGTAAACCTCAGGAACTGATGGCAACACCTGTTTGTTGCCGTGTTTTACAGGGATTATCGCAGCGATGTGTCCGCTGGTGTCACGGACCGAGGCCTGGAGAAGAGCGCCGAGCTGCCAGCTGGGCTGAGGGATATTGAGCTCTGCCAAACCTGGATCTCCTTAGCAGGAGGAATAGAGTCGCTCAGCCAAAAACTGGATCGCCTTAGCAGGAGGAAGAGAGTCTCGGCTCTCCAGAGGAGCGAGATTTAGGGCGTCTGGCAACCCTCCCGACGGTCACCGTGAGGTCACTGCAGCCATACGGCTGGCCCAAACACAGCTGAAATTAGTGCTTTGATTTATTCACCACTTGACGCCTTTAGCCACACTTCCAGTTCGCTCACTGTGCTAAATTCACTGAGGGTGGAGTGGTTTTTTTTTTTTCAGCCGAGAGTGCTTTTGCCTGTTGCCTGTAGAGAAAGGACCCAGGCGTTTACAGTTATGACTACTGATAACTGCAAACACAGCTCCGATCATCATCTTGTGTTTTGCATGTAGTCAGACTGTGTTGTGACAAGGAGAAGAGTATGTGATACTTGCATACGCCTACTTGAACAGATGCAAATGCAGATCTTGCCTTGGTCTCCTCGGAGTACCCAGGAGAATCCCGTTAGCTCCAGTAATATTGACCGACCCTATCACTCGGAATAATGACATAAAATTAGCAGGAGGGAAGCAAATTGAATACTAACAATAGCGATTTGTATCCTAACTGTGTGCATAGACGTAGTCAGACCTGAATTCTTCGGTGTAAGGTGCCATCCAGACACCACACAGAGGGTATACCTGGTTCTGAAAAGCAAAATTGGGAAATAGCCTTAATGGTGAAGCAATATCAGAAAATATGCCTAATGGTAAAATTTATTATATGCTGGAAAATTAAATTCACGAGGGAGGTTATGGAAACCTCACAGATTGGGTAGGGGTGTAATTTTCTATTAAATTGCTAAGTGGAAAATCCCAGAGGCAATCAATATGCTACTTTTGGAATTTTCCTAAACTTCTCTGTAAGACTTTGTGAAAGGAAACTGGGCTAACGTACTATTTAAAATCCTGCATTATATATTTTTGGGAGGATGCTGAAGCAGCAAAGGTAGATGGATGTCATATGCTGTTTGCTGGATTTTGTGGGTCCAATTAATCTCTGGTACAGTGTAATGAAGTTGGGTCTGAAATGCAGCAGCAGTGTGCCTAAATTTTTCCTACAAAAAGAGTATTTTCTCTTTCTTTTTTTTTTCCCTCCCCAAACAGTCTGCTGATTCCTGTCTGCTAACTAACTTTATTTACAATACTTAGAGCATTGCTGAAACTGTTGTGTTTGACTCTCATCCTTCCTGGGACAATAGGAGAATTTTTATAAAGCATAAGGCCTTCATTTACAGTTCAGCTCACATGATGGGCTTTATCCTGCATTTTCCAAAGGAATGTGCTACAAAAATAAAAACATCTTTTCTGTTTTCCTCTGTTACTCAATTTTGTGAAACATTTTGGGGTATAATTTATGAAAAAGCGATGGCAGTGTTTTATCAGCTGCTCTCTTACTGCTTTTAGTTCTTCCTTCCCTGTGCTGATATTTTGCTTAAAGGGACACTCGTGGTTTGAAATGACATTTCAGTCTGGGCGATGCAGTTTCCAGTAATGTTTTACAAGAGTTAGCACATCCCCTTTTCCACTGGTATTTCTCATTTTGCTTTTTGTGAATTAGAGAGATCCATCCTTTTCATGCAGAATAAGCCCGATCCTGCAAGCTAACCTAATTGTGGTCACTCAGATGAATAAATCTCACAGTTTTCATTTCTGAAAGTATGAGCCAGTGTGGATACCACGGCCCCGATCCTGCCATCTCATCTGCATAAAAGTGAATTAGAAACTAGGACAAGGTGACTTTAGGTCAAAGTCTTGTAGTTATCCACACAACATGTAGGAGGATCCAGTAGCTGGAAACAGCTTTCTGTCCTGCACTGCTGGTGTTTCTCAGCTGGGACTTAAAAAAAAAACTACACGAACTCAAAGGCTCCCATGTACAGGGAGCTGTGAGCCTGTTGTAGGGCATTTTGGGGTGGGCATCCTAAAACTGGGCTGGGATCATCTGCTCGTTTGTCACAGGCCACCATTGCATTGTTCCAGCTGGAGAAATGCAGAGATGAAAGTCCTCTTTATCCCATTAGAATGGCTGCCTTGTGTCACCCTAGATAGTCACTGGCTGCATCGCTGTGGCAGCCAAGAGACTTAGGATAAAGTGCACAGTGGCTCTGGGAGGCATACAGCTTTTAATTTCATCTTTTACTTCAGTTTCTGTCTTGGTATCATGTTGTTATTATTACACATTAAGAACTCATAGGTCCTTTTTTTTTTCTGGTGAAAATATGCAAAATTCTGAGCATTTTGTATATATTCATGAATGGTTTCAAAGTATTTCCTCAAACCATTATCTGAGTAATGTGTTTTTCAAAATGCCATGAAATTAGCCAACTAAATAAGGGCTTTATCTTGTGACATATCCCAAGTCAGTATGATCATCCATGATTACTTCTTAGTTAACATTTTATTATGCTTCAAGGCACTTTCAAAATATCCCCTCTCCATTCTAACTGATAGTAATTTTTCCAACAATTTTCTGGTGTGTAAAATACATTTCTTTTTCATGTCAGATCATGAGCTAACCAATTAAATATAATTAATCTAGTAATATTTCAGTATTAACAGCAGCAGTGCTCTTCACACAGGGTGTCCCAGACTTTTTCTTTGTTTCCAGGTGTGTCCAGTTCATTATAACATTTTATTACCCAAAAGTAGGATGGTGTAGCACAAAGATGACTAAAGAGTCCTGGAGCTGAGGAGAATTAAATGAATGTACTAAGAACCTCTTCAGCTTTTCAGTTGGAAAAATTACACTGGAGAAAGTCTCATAAACTCAGTGATTTGATCTGAGGCTTAAAGTCTAATGTTGAAGAATTCATGTGAGGCCATGTGAAGTGGGAAGAGGCTGCTGACTGTCATATTAATAGCACCATGATTACCACTCATCGTGGAGCCTGACGAGGTTCCGTGCTGTATTAGGAAGCAGGAGAAGGGTGAAGAGGCAAATTGGAGACCAGGAGCTGCACAGGTGACAGGTTAATAGGTGAGCTATTCTGGTTAGTTATGTGTAATGAATGGCAGTGAGGATTTTATAAACTGTAGTAGTGTTTCCAGTGGTGGTTTTGTGGTCATATGACATATGTAGGCAGTACTTAGCTCCCAAGCTGACAATAGGCCACGTTGTGCTGTGCTGTCTCACTACAAACCTTCCCTTTCAGCAGGCTCTCAGGCTGGCATATCCAAGGACTGGGTCATTAGAGAGGAAGGTGTCTGGACGTCCTGAAGAATTCTCAAGTCAGGAGTGAGGTTTTAACTTGTTTTCCAATCCTCCTTAAGTTTTTCCTGTACCATTTGAGTCACAGTACTTGACATTTCATGTCTCTGTCCTTACTCTCTTTTTCCTTTGGAACACAGTTTTGAAACTCGTTCTTGTCCATTCTGCTCCTTGTTAATCTTTCTCATATAAATTTTAAAGGAAAAGAGTTACAGGACAGACCAATGTTTTCATCTGTTTGCCAGCTCAGGGAGACCAAAACATTCCAGAACTGTTTCAACAATAAAGAACATAACTGAATCTATGTACAAAGTGTTCTTTGTGCGTGCAGTCACAAACCCTCTGAATATTTCTGTATTAGAATGCAAACCTTCCGGACATTTCCATACCCAAATGCAAACCCCCTTTTGACTGTAAGGTTGGACATTTCCCCCCCTCTGTGACTTTATGTGCAGCTTGGACTAAGGCTGCAAGGAAGGGCACTGTATTCTAAGAGTCAACGTTTGATGGTCATCCACTCTGATCCAATACTTGTGGGATAATTGGATATTAAGGTGTTAACTCTTCCCTAGGACAAACCGGTGTTTGGATTTGAATTCTGGGAGGAGTGGAGAGGAGAGTGAGCAACATGGGGAAGGACGAAGAAGAAAAGGTCTCAACAATGCTCTTTTTTATGAAAGAGAATGTGGAAGAGTAGAAGTCTGCCCAAATACATGGACATCCTCTGCTTCTCTGCAACATGGAGAAGCCAGGAGCTGCACTAATTTTACCCCTACAACTCAAGTGCTTCAAGGGTGCTGAGGACAATGTTAGTAGGGCTTGTTATTTTGCCTAGAAATTTGTATTTTTGTGCTATATTAAGAGTAATAGTGCTTAGAAATTTTAGTCTGGATGTGTCTTTGCATCACTACCACCTCTGCCTAAGAGATGAAGTGTAAAGCCAGGTTGGTGTCCCCAGAAAGGGCACGTTTGAGCTTTGGGTCATCCTGGAGTCAATGTCAATCATGCCAGCCCAAGCATGGCAATCAGCAGTCTGCTCTGATGGATGCTGCAGGCACAAATTGCAGCAAGCTCAGCTCAGGGTCCAGCAGCCCAGCGAGCCCCCTGCTAGGGAGAGTTCCAAGAGGGTCATGCTGCTAATCATACCTCCATTTTTGTGTCAGTCTGCTTCAGCCACAGCAGCTGAAGGCAGATGTAAGAGTGCAGCGATGCAATCGCTGGAGCTACGGATGGAAAACTACTGCAGCATCAGCTGCAGGAACAAAAGCATTTAACACCCTTAGACAGCTCCTGGAGGCTGTGGGATGAAGCCCAGGCAGCAGCCATCCTCCTCTAAGTCCTGACTGAGCCTGATGTGGGGATGTTACGCTGTGCTCCCCGGCCCAGCCTCTTGCTGTTTCCAGCTTGCCACAGGGACCTGCTCTCCGTGTCTTGATTCTGCCTTGATCCTCTTCTGTTTCTCCTGCCACACATTAGTAAATGCACTTGCAGTAAAATCAATGGGAGTTTGAAAACTAAAAGTAATGTGTGCTTTGGCATGCTACTAATCCACTTATTTGGATCCTCTTACTGCTCCTCTGGGCTGCCCTGATCCTCTCTATCAGCCCACCCAGCTGCTCTGATCTGCTCTCTAAACTTCTGCCGTGGCTATATTAGCATCCCTGTCAACTCACAGGGCTGCTGCCTCGATGCCATCAATCCCCTCTCCCAATGAGAGTTTCTCTACTAAATTATAATCCCTGTAGCTCAGAATACTGATGCAAGCTAAAATAAATTCATGAAAAGTTCCTGCAGCTCCAAATAAGATGTTCTATTTTCCTAAATGTTTTCCAACAGTACTTAGATTTCAGGCTGGAGAAATAGCTTCAGACACATTCATAACCACCTGCCTGCTTTTCAGTTCTAAAAAAATGAAATTTCATTGCAAGGTACAATGGAGTTCAAAATCTACTCTCACATGCACTTTTTAAAGAGAGATTAAGTGAATTTTAAATCTCTGTCAGGCTGGAGACTGACAACATCTGAAAATGGTGCTTTTATTCAGCAGTAAGATACATACAGCAGCATTTTCATTAATGTGACCCCCCCTGGATTCACCTTCAGAGATGTGTAGATACTGAAGACTCCATCACCCATTCAATCCCTGACCTCTCTGCTGAGGCAGCCAGTGCACCTGCATGGGCATTTTCTCTGAGATGGACACATCCTGCAGGGATCAAACTGATAACACAGAACTATGATCATTTAGTAATAACTTTGAGAGATTTCTTTCCTGTGTTGAATAGAAGCTAATGAACTCAGAAGTACAATACTTTATGCTCAACCATTTATCTTCTGTACACATTAAAGTGGAAGAAAAATAGATGTTTTTATGTGCTTTCCTACCATCCAACAAGATCTATTTGGTGTTTTGGGTGGTGGTATCTGTTAATACAGCTAAAATGTCTCAAATCCAAGGGATGTTAAGTGTAGATGTTGCTTTGGGGAAGGTTGAAAAAAGAGACAATTACATGGATCTAAACCGCAGTGCATGCAGTTTGACAACCCAGTCTGCATTTGCAGGGCTTAGTCCTGTAACTGCACCTTTCCTGGAAAGACTTTGTTGTTTGAATACGTGTAGTGCAGACTGATGCTGGGAGTAAGGATGTTGAATGCTTCACATCATTTGCCCTGCACTGCTGGAGTGCTAGAAAGAACAGCTACAAAAATACCAACAACAGCAAAAAACCAAAACCAACAAAAAAAGGCAGCATGATCATTTCCCTGCAAGATGTTTTGGATTCTTTAACAGGCACAAATGGCCACTGCTGTCAAAAAAGCGCTGTCTCCCTAGTGACATCTTGGGACCGATTCATTAGGGCCTCTGATGATACAGTGCCGTAAGCTGAGCTCCAAATACTGTTCCTGAAACAACAGAATTTTGCTCAGATATCTCACATATCAGCCAGTTTGGCAATAATTAGCTGTTCTTAAATGCAAAGCTTTTTAGAAGCAACAATGAGTTTTTACATCACCTCAGTTTTACAGATAATAAAGCTGCTGGGATAGGGAAGACTCATGCATCCTATAGAGAACCTAAACAATGCTCATAAATATTCCTTTGTCAAAACCAGAGGATAACTAGCAGTCAAACAGTTATTTCAAGCATGTTTCTAAAAAGCCATACTAGCCTTACTAACCCGTAACATCCATACGGATGTCACTACTTTCCTAACTATTTTAACAGTGCATTACAGATGTGTGTCCTGGCAGACGGGAGTTGCAGGGGTTGACTTACCATGAGAACTAATCAAGTGATACTTTAAAAAGCAAAACAAACTAAACTCAAATGCCACCTTCATGATACACAGATGTCATACACTTTGCAAGACTTACATTTGTTAGAAATGTGGGAACCTTTTTTCTGCCATTTCCTCCCCCATGGGCTTTCCTTGTCTTTGCCAGTGGGATTTGAACACCTGTGGTGGAGCACTACCCCCAATTCCTTCCTCAATCTGTTTCTCTGACTGTGACCTCCTGGAGATGGCGTGCTGTTTGGAAAGGTGAATAAGAAAGTGAAAGCCCAGTACGAGTGGCTTAAACTGACTAAATGGAGGGGATGGGCCCACCCCCAATGTCAGAATTGTAGGGAAGTGCAGTTTGCAATCCTTAACAGAAATACTAACATGTCTGATAGAACACCTGGAGGTGCCTTGTAGATGTGACAAGCTGGAGGTACCTGCAAGCAAAGTAAATGTGGGGGCAAAGAATGGGGAATTGGGTGGGTTAATCCCTCCCAAAAAGTTAAGGACTGCTTTAATAAAAAAAGAAAAGACTGAGACTGCCTGTGGAGCTCCATTTGCCAGAAGTGGACATACTTAGTCATGGTGTAAAGGCTTTTATCCAATGTCTTTTTTGGTATAGTCTTTTGAAGATGAATAAAAGGAACCATGTACTTATCTGAAAAGGGTTTCCAAGAGTCATCTGTGCCCTTGTTACTCGAAGTGTGTTCTGCAGTCTTGGTCAGCTGCAAGGCATCAGTTCTGCCTCCTGTGTGTGAGTGAAAGCATATGCTGGCTGAACTGGGGGTTTCTCCTGTTTTAATATCAAATAGATAAGTGAAACGGGATGCCCATAAAGATATAACCTGAAAACAACTAAATGTAAACTGAATACAACCACTGAGAGCAGTCAAAATTATTCTGATCCGTTTTACCACTTTGGCAAATAGATGACATCTGGGTTATTTGAGTGAAACTGGGTTATTTGAGCTGCCTTCAATAATCTGTCTGTAGGCTGACAGTTGGCTTGCAGCAGATAAAGCTGAGCAATCACTTAACCAGCAAGAAATTGGAATGAAACACCTCATGTATGTTTTAAGCTTGTATTTCTATTGCTTACAAGGCTCTTACGAATGTTCCAAGATTTTGAATAACTTCTAGATTTCCCTTTCCAGTCTTGATTTCATATTTAATGTTGTGAAGGAAATTACTTCAAAGTAGCTTTGCAGTTAACTCTGTGGGGTTGTTCCAGAGGTCTGTGGAAACCTGGATCTAGGGAAAATATGGGTAACACTATTGCTTCCAGACTCAAGCTCAGTTGCTGGGAGCTCTCAAGACTCTGCAAGTGGTTTTGGGAGAGCTTAAAGGCCTGACTACAGTCCTGACAGCAAATATCATCCTTATTAATCACATGAAAGACAGAAATGCATAGCCGTAGTGGTACCAAACCAGCAGGACTGTGCTGAAAAGCAAAACAAGAGCAGTAGAAAACAAATAGTCAAGCTTTGGATTTATAGCAATGATCTAATTGACTCTAATGAGTAGAGTAGTGCCATGTACGATAAACTGATAATTTGAAATACAGCTTGGAAAAGCACACATTTCACTGTGTTAAAAATATCTTACGCAGTGATGTCATCTAAGGGATCATTGCATGGATGAGAGACTGGCACAGGGAAAGAATTGTCTCCTTTCACAACACAGTTAAACCATTTCCACACTCTGAGGGCTCCTCAGAACAATGGTGACTTGGACAAATCCTTTTGCAGTGTGGAGGAACAGTTTCCATTACATGGTCCAAGGATGAGAACTCACACTGTGAGCTTTCATGTGTGCCATGAGTTTGTCCAACAAGTAAAGCTCCAGACAGCCACCCTAGAGCCAAGGAGCACGTGTGAATGGAGACAGTCAGAGGATGAGAGATCCATAATGAAGTAGGCAGGGACCGTAACGAATTGCCAGCATACATGTAGGCTCAGGAAGATGTTCTGAGGAACAGAGGAGCTTTGAACAGTGTCCATCTGAGACCTGACCCAACCATCTCAACAATCCATGTCCCTCAGAAAATGCTGCCCTGACCTCGAGGCAAAGTGGAGTCAAACAGATTTGCCATCCTGGAGATCAGACAGGAAGCAAGACTGCATGTCTTCATGAGGTGTCAGTGAAAGAAAAAAGATACCACCTCTTCTTATACATTAGAAGGTTTTGTAATCTCTTCAAAAAGAGAAATCTCAAATGGATGGATGACACCAAAGATTTTTTTCTCCCTTTCCTTCTTCAGGGAGATATTGCTGAATGTCCTGAGAAAAACAGAGCCAATGTAACTACATATTTGCATGCATACAGTAACTCTTTTGGGAGATATAGTACTCTGTAGATTGCCTCTTCTTGTCCATAGGACAAGACAATGTCTTGATCACAGAGGGGATTTACATTACAGGATGCTTTGATTTGGAGGCAAGAGAGCACAGAACCAGGAGTACTGGAAAAAGAGCAATTATGGAAAGTTGAGCCATCGGTAGTGAACTTTTAGGCAGCTTTTATAGGTACAGCATTACTTTCCAACCTTGCCAAAGTTGCTTCACCAACATAAACTGCTCAGCTGCTTCCTTGTCCCTCTTACCCCTCTCTGACACCTTATTTGTTTTGTTTTTACAAACTGGGAGATCTTTGGTCTAAGAGTCACCTGTCAGTAACTGCATCTTTCTCACGAATACTGTGTGTGAGTTGGCTTTCCTCCTTCCTTTTGTACTGTCTCTAATTGAGATATAATGTCTGTCATGGTTTAATCCCAGCCAGTGCACAGGCTCTCTCTCACTCTCCACCAGCCACAGAGGGATGTGGGAGAGAATCAGAAGAGTGAAACTGAGAAGACTTGTGGATTGAGAGAAAGACTGTTTAATGGGACAGCAAAGGAAGAAAATAATAATAATAATAAAAAATAACAACGATATCAATGATAACAACAATATAATATACAAAACAAGTGATGCACAATGCAATCGCTCACCACCTGCTGAGCGATGCCCAGCCAGTTCCCAAGCAGCAGCCCCCAACCAACTTTCTCCCCAGTTTATATACTGGGTGTGATGCCGTACAGTATGGAATATCCTTCTGGTCAGCTGGGATCAGCTGTCCTGGCCGCCTTGTGTCCCCCAGTCTCATTGCTGGGCAGATGTGAGAAGCTGAAAAGTCCTTGACTTAGTATAAACTCTGCTTAGCAACAACTACAAATCAGTGTGTTATCAGTTAGTTCTCATACTTGATCCAAACCACAGAACTGCACCAGGTACTTGGAAGAAAATTAACTGTATCCCTGCCAAAACCAGGTCAGTGTCAGACTGGAGCAGGAAATGAAGCAAGATCTAAGGCTGTGTGTACTCTAGAGTAAATTGAGGGAGCAGCTGGCACTCTGACATAAGCATCTGGATTAATTTACCATAAAGTCCACTGGAGAGTATTCCTACAGCCTCCTGACTTATGCCCTTACCCAAATGTGGGCACATTCCCCCAGGACTCGTACAGAGACATTCTTGGATTCTATCACCATCAGATGTGATATAATTTCCTTTTAGGAGAGCTATGAAAAGTGTAGGAGGACTGTTCCTGCTTCCTCATTGCAGAGCGATTGCATTCAGGCCTGAGGTAAAGCAGAGCATGGCTTCTAAATCCAGAATCCTCTAGCCTGAGGTTAAACAACCCCTGTAAACCAATGTGCCGTTTTCTGCAAGGAAGAGCCATGGCACACAGGTTATCTAAAGTGGGTGAAAAGCCAGTTGTGGTTACAGCTCACCAAAATAGCTACTGGAGCAATGGAGCTTACAATGGGGAAAGGCAAGGAAAAAATCTGTGAGGACCTAAAGGTGAAAAAAAATCTGAGAGGAGTTCTAATTCATTCTTCAAAGTGTTTTCTGTACCCTTTGGACTTTACAAGCCACGGGGTGGAAATAAATGGAGAAAATCAGGTAAATAAACAGAACTAGAGATTTCTTGATGTTACTACCACTGTCACAAATGCTGAGTGCCTGATGACAAAAGCATTTAGCTCTGGGATGTTTTCACACTGAGGAGCTCAGTCCCTACCAGCTCCCTCAGTCCTCTAGGCCTGAAGGAAGCAGACATCAGATATCACAGGCATCCCACCTTCCTACACGGCATTTGCACCCTGCATGGCCAGCCAGTAACCAGCCTCATTGCATCATTTAGGTTGGA
>VZTG01005242.1:671551-732260 GCA_013397845.1 Melanocharis versteri | reverse complement strand
AACATAGTATGTTGAAATCTTTTTTTTTTTTTTTTTTTTTTTTTTTCTTTTTTCTTTCTTTTTTTTCCTCTCTTTTTTTTTCCTTCTTTTTTTTTTCTGGAAAATAATTTTATGAGGCATAAGAGACCTAGCAGAATGCCACTAAAAAACAGACACAATTTCTACTGCTATTCTAACAAGCCAAGATTTCCCTGATGTTTGCTCCCAGGGGAAGTTGTTAATCTATTTTCTCTGGAACATGGACAGATGTTTTAGCAAACCAGATTGAAATTTCCTGAATTATTTGCAGGTACTCATGGTTTTTATCTAGATGCTTGATTTTATCAGTGAACAAATATTTCAGGACAGTATTGCAAGTACAAAAATCCATCTTGGATCTCCCAGAAGTGTGTGGTGAGTGCAAGCAGTATGGTGAAATGAAATATCTGACATAAGCATGCTACTGTAGGTGGCTCTCCTGGCAGGTATTGGAGGAAAAGGCATCTTGGCCCTCTGTCTTCTTCATTCTGCTTTGTTGGAATAAATTTCACAACGGCATTAAAAAAGGAAGAGTCTTTGACTGACTGCACTGAGCCCCAGTGTCTCCATTTCCCCTGCTCCATGGGCAATGAAGGAGGGAGCAGGGACAGCCTGGGTCTTGCTCTGTGATGGAATGGTGTGAATGGAATGGAATAGAATGGAATAGATTGGAATGGTGTAAATGTCCCTCATGTTGCATAACTCCCAAAATGCTCCCAAGCTGGTTATTAGGATAAGATCTGCATTAGAGGAGGGGCAGCATGGGCTAAGAGTGTTAAATGGCTCTGCTCTGAATAACCGTGCTCCCAAAAATCAGTTGCTTAGAAATTACTGAAAAATCTCTGTAATCTAGGGACAAGCCATAGTACAGGAATAAAGTCTAGTAAAATACATTTACAGCCAAATTACAGCATCTTGGTTGCCAATTTTGTTGTACAATAGGGATAAGGTGCAATCAGCTGTTTCCATTTCATCATCCTGTAGTTCCTTTGGTTTCTGCTTGCCTGCTGCCTGTAACCTAAAATGAGACTTTTATGGAGCCCCATGTCCATCCATGCAAGACCAGGCAATTGCAGTAGGTGCCCACAAACCTTGTTGTAAGGCTTCTGCAAGGAGAAGAGTTGAGTGATGCTCTTGAGGGATTCTGAGGCACCAGGCTCTAACACTCTAATTGTAGGCAGGTGACTTTTAGGGGTTATTCAACATAAATTGGAATCTACACTGCTCTGAGCTATTTGATCATTCTCCAAAGAATAAAATCTTTTTCGTCAATTATGCGGGAAATGTGATCCTTGTGTGGGGCTACTCTGGCTTGGATTGCATACGTGTAGAAGCTGGAGCAAATGCATAGGGGTGCCTTTTGTCAAGCCTTTTGTGAGGGGCAGAGAACTGGCGGAGTCAGACCCGCCCATCCCACGTACTGTGGGTGAGCCTCCACAGATGTGGTGCCCATTTGTGGCTGGTGACCTCGGCCCAGCACCATGGCTTCTCTCCTCCTCTGCTCTTGGCGTATCGCTTGCACAAGAGTGGGGAGAAGCAGCTCGTTGTGGGGCTGGTAAATGCTCAATGTGTGTCGTGGCTCCTTGGAGTGGGCCCGCAGAGGAGGTGGGTGAGAGGGCCGTCGGCCACCACTCCACAGTGCAGGCACACCCTTGGCTACTCCTACCTCCAGAGTGCCTGGAGCCTCATGCTGGCCACCAGAGAAACAGGTGGGGTTAAAGCTAAAAATGGTCGTGAGCAGCTGGGTAAATGATCAGAAATGAAAAAATACTAAATTTGGAGCTGGGATGTGCAGAGGACAGTACTCAAACGGGAGAGATCAAGTGCCAGAGCATGCCATGAAATCAGCTGATTGCAGAGCACATCCGCAGGAGAGAGGTTTCATCTCTGCTTTTCCTTTTCCAGCAAGGCTCAGGTATGATCTCACTGCCCTGCTGAGCAGTGGCACTGATTTAAATGGCTGCAAAAATCTCAATCTACTATGCATTAAAACTGAATAGCGGTCAAGAGCATGGCATTGCTAAGAAGAAATTAAAATCTTCTTTGTCAGAAGGAGGGCATTCCTCATCTATTTCACTATGTGAAGTTCCAAGCAGTATAGACAACAGGAAAGTAAAGAAGAGCAAATAAAATAAAAGGTATCAGCATATCAGTTTCTTTAGAATACACAACTGAGGGTGGTTGGAGTGTTTTGGATTTTGCTTTGGGCTGAAGTGGAGCCCAAGGGCCTTGCTGGAGTTACACTTTTATGCTTCTATCGTAAATCCTTCAGGACAACCACACAGGCCATTGAGAGGAGAAAAAAGAGTAAGTGTGGTTAATATTTTGGTATACAGTAATGAACTTTAGCAAGATCTCAAACTGAAAAGTACTACCTGCCCTCTCAAGCTCAATAAATAGGCACAACCGATGTTTTACAGCTCACAAAGCAGAAACGTTAGTCCAGATACCTCCTATACTAAGGCAATAGTCAGCAATATCCATTACTTGTCAGAACAATTAGCACACCCTTCAAATATAGTATTTTATACTACGAAAATCAAGAGCTGAGACAACATTTAGGAGTTTCTGGTTCCCTTTCCCATGCATAATGCAGAAGAACTGTTTTCCTTGGTCATCAAGTATTTCTCAATGGTTTTAAAATACTTTGATCAATGGATATTTAGTTAAGCAATTGAAATATATAAATTTGAAAGAGACTTGGAATATTGATCTTGTTGCTTCTGGGTTTTACTATTATAATTCTAGACAATTAAGTGGTGCGTAATTTTTGCTTTGTTTTTTTCTAATTTCAAATAATTTATCATTTTCACTGGTTAAAAAATTAGCCATCTCTTTTTGCATCCTGCCCCTTTATTTTTCTTTTTAATGAAGAAGTGGGAAAGAAAACAAAACAAAAATAAATGTGGAAAAACAGGGAAAAGCTTTCATTAACTGTTTTCCCATATGTGCATTTGTACTTAAGTTTGTAACAGTAAAACTCTTGAGAATCAGATAAAGACATTTCCAGGACAGAGTCCAGGTTTAAATCATTGGTTTCATATCTAGGGAAAGCTTCAATTTTTGTTTTTGTTAAATATATGGCAGTTCTTTGGGAACCAGAGGGTGGTCAGCATTTAAAGTTCCAAAAACCCACAGAAAAACCCCAAAAAAACCCCCAAAAAACTGTGTGTCTTTGTTGGCAAGATGGAAACCAGATATGCCTTATTGCATATCTTTTAAAGTAAAAGAGCAGTGGGGTATTGGCCCCATAAATTAAAGGGGAAAAAATGAAGAAAAAAGAAAAAGGGCTTTCCTTGAAAAATGCCTGAGCCTTGAGGCTTTTTCTTATCTTGTGTGTACTTTTGGTAATTTTCTAAATCATGATGACTGCCATCATCCTTTTATTCCATTGGTTGCATCCCTTAATCAATCCTTTTCTGAACTGTCAAGAGAGGTTTTTGCGGAGTGATTCAAAATGCCGTGTTCCCAAAGAATACTCATTCGTTCAGAAGGATTTTTTGTCAAAAAATTAGAACAGCCTCTGGTAGAATTAGGCCTACAGCTGTTTTTCAGGATTAGCTATATTTTTTTCAGTGAAGATATTATTTTAGTATGCGCAGGCTGAATGCCCAACAAATCTGATTTATGAACTTCTGTTTCAGATTATTAGGAAAGCTCTAACAGAGGAAAAACAAGTGTCCACAAAGACATCTGCAGCAGATCTCGTGACAGAAACTGATCATTTTGTGGAAAATTTAATTATTTCTGTTCTGAAAGAGAAGTTTCCCTCCCACAGGTGAGTGCCTATAGAAATTATCAAAGACCTTTTTTTTGTCCTTTGTGTGCTGAATATCTGACTGGTATTTAAAGGGAACTTTAAAAGTCTCTAAATCTTTCTTATGTCTATATATATTTCTTATGTATTAACCTATTCCTGTTGGATGCTTTCATAGGACTAATATTTTTTTTAAAATGCCATTTCCTTATACTTAGTACTTTATATTTTCTATGTTTCTTGATACATGTATTTAATAGCAATGTTTCCTCGGTAGGGACATCATGGATGAAGGTTCCATGTGGATCTCCATGATGTTCAGAGGACTGGTCTGTTGTCTATCATATAAGAATTATGCTAAGGCTATCTATAAAAATATAGCAGAAATATATGCTAGCAAAGGTCCCAGCCTGCAGGCCTTTCCTGTTGCCATCACACATACACATTTGCCAGATCAGGAGAGGTGAAAGTGTATTTAATGACATTTACCTTGTGTCCTATAGTGAGAAGATCAGTGAGAAGCAGGGCTGTTTGTCATCATCATCATTATTTGATGCTTACTCATAAACAGGCTATGAATTACTGCATGGGGTGCAAACCCAAGGTTTTCAAAGTAGGTCAGGTTGTTGATTCCTCTTGAATTATTGTGGTCAACTTGAAAATACCAACTCAGCTTGTGCACAGATTAGAGAGAGGGTTTGTATTAGTTACCAGGTTTGGTTTGATGCAGAGACTGTGATTGATTTCTACATTGGACTTCAGTGGATAAAATTCATTTTCCTGCAGAGCCAGTGCAAAGCCTGTGTGTCCCCTAAATAGTGTCTGACTCCCTTCTAACTGTGGGCATCTCTGATGGGGATGAGCCTTGCATTCTAGCAGTGTGCAGAAATGAACAAAGACGAAAATCTGAAGGGCTCAGCTACTAATCTGATTGTCAGCGATGCTGCTGGGCAAAAAAACACCACCATAAGAAGGAGCTGAAAGCATATTTTATACTAAATATGGCTTTCTAAATACATGCTGTATGTGATGGCATATTGAAGCAGTACCATACAGCATCATGTGTGGTTCTTGGCTGCAATTCTCAGGAATTGCAGTGTGCCAGGCTTTACAAGCCTATTATTTGTGTAATATTCCTTCTACTATTGTTGGCTGTGCTCTTGTCTCATCTCCACTCTTACGTTAGTTTTTTTCCTTGAGCAGTCTGGCAGAGAACATAAAACCTACACGTTTCACATGAAATGCGAATCACCAGACACACTCAAGTTACTCGGAATGGGAACAAAAGTTGTAAGGTCAACATAGACCTAGGAACTGAAAAATCCCAGATTTTATCAACTCCGTACAGTTAACTTCTGACTTTATAAGTAAATGAAGGAACTGCCATTGCTTCAAGACAATTTTATTTTGTTGATGTGGTTGTTGTGTTTGGTTAGAATTTGTTCAGATAATTAATGCATTTAGATTAAACAATGGATTAAAAATTAATTTAACTAGATTAGATTAAACTAGATTAGATTAAAACACTTGCAATGAGGAGTCTACAATAGCAGTCAAGGGTTAAATTAAAGTACAATGAAAATATTAAAAGATCATTTTAATTGTATTCTGTCTTTCCCCTAACCTGGCTGTTGAAAGCAGTGCTGAAGATTTCTGTTATTTCTTTTTCTTCTAAATCATCTTGATTCTTAAGTCCTCTGAATCAAAAATGGACTTTAGGGGTTAGAAAAATTAAAAGGGATCTTATTAGAATCTGCCATTTGCACTGAGGCACTTACGAGTCTTGAGATACTGGAAATATACTCAGAAGTAAAGAGAAGTATTAGGAAAATCCATTCAAAAAGTAATTATGTCCCATGTTTCTTTTTTCTTCTCTCTGCTTGGCTAAGTGATATGCATCGTTTTCATCCACACTTCACTCAAGTTTTAATCTTTGCTCACTTTTTGTTACTCTGATGTGCCCTCAGTGAGGCTTTTCAAAAGGATATTTTTTCAGATAGATCCATGACTTGTGGGTAAGCACGGCCAGACTATCAGGGGCTACTGGTTGCAAAAGGCTACCCCAGCATTTTTCCTTGCTGTTATTACACAAGCTCTCATCTTTTGTGTTCCTTGTGGCCTTAATTCTGTAGACATTAAAATCAGGACACAGGAGTTTAAGAGGGTGACATCCAACTCCAGCTTCCCAGCCTTCTGTCCCCGGACCCCTGTAAGAGGTAGGTGAGGGACAGCCCCCGTTTGGGTCTCCTGCACTCGACTGGATATCATTCCTGCTGCAGATTATGGTGTGTTACGGCTTCCCTGCTGTTCCTGCAATGAATTTCAGAGTGGCACCATGGCATGAACAGATGCAGTCTAAGGCTTGGCTAAAATTACTAGACTCATTTTCAGTGGGAGTAAACTGTAATCCAGATTTGAAGAGAGGTCAGCGGAGCTGGCAGGCAGGCATGTTAAATTAACTATTTTAATGAGGTGGTTACCCCTCCCACTTCTCAAGCTGTTCCTAGAATTTACTCCAGTATTTCACACTGAAGTGTGTTATGTAGTTTGCAGGTTTTTACAGGACACAGAGCAAGACATCTGAAGTTGACCCTGCGGGACTCTCACATTTCCCAGTATTGTATAGCAGCAAGGGCTTTTTTGGTTACCCATTAGCCCAGATTTCATAAAATATGCACCTAATTTGTCCTACGCTCATTTTGAAAAAATTGCTCTTGAGCATGGAGACTTTACCAGTAGCACTGCTGTGGCCCAGCTCCAGGTTAGCATTCCTGAGCTCAGGGACTGCATCGTCACACCCCCACTCTGAGGGAAAGGCGAGGGACTGGCTCACGATACTTGAGGGCAAATCATCTTACACAGGAATACTCCTGTCTTTAATGAGGTTCTCATTTCACCTTTCTTTGACTGGCAAGACAGCAGCTATAGTTCAAGCTCCAGCTGGGTGAGCTGGCAGAGGGTTGAAGCAGAGGTATAATTTATGTGGAATATGGATAATCTGAGGTGGGATGTAAGGTGCTCCACCTACAAGATGAACTTCCTCTGCATCCAGCAGCACAGACAAGGCATGGTTGGGTTTGGATGCTGATTACAGGATTTGTGAAAGCAAAAGTCAAGTGATACAGTACTAACAAGACAAAATAATGACATATTTAGAGCAAGGGACCTGCAAAGTGTTGCGTTAAACTGAGAGTTTCAAACATTTGTTCAAGTCTTTCTCACTTCTTGGTTGTTCACGGGCACTTTGTCCTTCAGCTCTTTCCTTTAATGGAGGTGAAAATAGTAACAAACACTTCCTAATTCCCTCTTTGTACCAGCTGGGGGTCTATAATGCCGTCAAAATAGTCTGTTTCCTCTTAGGTTGAGGCAGAGTAGCATTTGGAAAATTCAAAAAGTCTCCTCCTGCGCTGTCTGCAGAACATTTTAACATTTTAAACTCATGGCTTCAAGTATTACCTGGAATCATGCAGTACAAGTTGAAGACACAAAATAAAATAGCTGCTACTCTAGTCCTAGGGAAGGACTCTTTTGGAAAAGACATTTTCTCTTTATTTTATCCTTTTTTTTTCTCTTTGTGTCTTTGAGAGAAGCTTTTTTGTCTTCAAACATTTGCAGAAACTCTGAATACCACTACCAGGTGTTCAAATGTGAAACCACCAGCAAGATTCAGTACTGGCAATTGGATTCCACTCCTGCTGTTCATACAGGATTTTATGAAAATCTGTGAGAGTAGCACCTGCACATCTCTTACAGAAAGAGACCTTGGGCAGTTTGTGGGAGAGCAGGGATAATTAAGGTCGACAGGAAATGTGCCAGAACTGGATGTTTGTTTCCCAGGGAAAAAGTAGAAAAAAACTACTAAAAGAAACTGGGACAGAACAACAGAAGAGAAGATGATCTCAGATTTCATTTGTGCCTTGTGCATCCAAACAACAAACAAACAAAAAATAATTTGTTGATTTTTTTCTGGGTCATGGGAAAAAGAAAGTCCAGCTTTGTAAACCTTTTAATTTCCTGAGTCAGATTATTGTAAAAAATACAAATAGAAGCAAGATTGTGGATTTTCTAAGAGTGTATTATTTCCTTCTGACTGAATTTGGCTGCAGAAGAGAAGCAGGTACAGTTTGCAGTTTATATTACTTACTGCAAGAGACAGGCCTAACCCATAAAATTATATTCTGCGTAAAACAATCTTCTCCTTGAGTTCCAGGGATGCCAGTCCAGATCCATTTCTGCATTTGTTTTCATTACTTCCTTAATGGTATATTGGGGAAGTGAATATAGAGGGGTTTTTTTGCCATGTAAAACAGTATGCTGTAGATTCAAGAACTCTCCCTCAAAGTCTCTATGAAAGTTACCAATTCCTAAATTTAAAAAGCAGTGTGTGTGTTTACATTTATACAAAAATGTTTTGTGTAGAGAGAGAGTTCTCTCTTAAAAACCAGCATGATGGGGTTGTACTTTCCAAGTCACGTATCTAAGCTGATGTTCTGGGATGCTTGTTTTACCCTTGCACCAAATGCAGGTTTATTGCAGAAGAATCCACTGCTGCAGGTTCAAAATGTGTCCTCACCGACAGTCCGACCTGGATTATTGACCCTGTTGACGGGACGTGCAACTTTGTGCACAGGTAAATGGCCGGGGGCCTGGGGAACGCGTCAAAACCCGAAATGTAGGCGCTGAAGGTGCTTTTAGCGCTTCCTCCCGAAGGCGCTTTTCCCTGGTCGGTTTGTTCCTCCGGCTCACGCGTGGGAGCCATCCCTTTATCTGTGGTGCCTGGCGTGGGGTGCGTGAGGGAGGCTGTGTTTGTGCCGCTCCCTGAGGCTGAGCTGGCGTTTTGCCGGCCGCCCCACGGCCCTTGGCTCGCCCGCGAGCACCGGAGCGGCGCCGCGGGAACAAGGCCCTGCTGTGAGGACATTTGGCCCCGTGCCACGGGTGGGTTTTACGCGCTCCTGCTAGGAGTGCCGCGTGCTCCCCTTCGGACACGGGCGCCTCGTTCTTCCTGGGAAGTGCAACCGCTGCCTGTGTGTAGAGCAGCGCTGGAAACGGCGTTGTACGGAGATACTGGTTTTAAATTTCTGGAGTACCTCCGCAGAACAAAATCTAGGGGTCATTGCTGCAAACATTAAGACTTTCAATTCGCCATTCGCGTGCTAGGAGTTGTAAACTAATGACTATTCATAATATTTCTGCTTAAAAATCCTCTATATTCTCTGCCTTATAGTCAGCGGCTTGAAATAACTGCAGCTTTCATAAAAGCAAAAAAAAAAGGCATTTCCTTGACTTTTGGTGCAATTACACAGAATTCCAGGGCAGGTGGGGGGTGGCATGCGATGATGTTTCATGCAATTAAGTGAAACTTCCTCTTTCTAGCAAGATTTTCTGGACTTTCTAAGTCCTTTTAAAAATATGCTTTTAAGAAATGAATTTGTTTCATTGTTTAGACTGCAATAATTATGTGGTAGACAAAAGAACCAAATTAAATACACGATCATCACTTTGAAAAAGGAGAGCATAGAGGAAGTGGTTTCTTTATATGTTGGTGTCAGCAGCAAGGTATCTCCATGCTACTTAATTGCTATCTCAGATGCATAGCTTGAACAAAATGTGCTCTTAAAAGCAATGACTTTTTATAACATTAGTGGTTTTACATTGGATAATTTAATTACACTAAAGCAAAAACAGCCCTAAAATATACTACACGTTCAGTGTGAAGACTGTGATGTCTTCATGAGTTTATTTCTTGCCTTCTCCAATATTAATTTAAATTTTTGAAGGAACTGACAAAGTTAAAGAGGCTGACAAAGGAGAAATAGTATAATGTCAAGTGCATTTTGACAAGTAAACTCACAGAGCTCCACGTGTGGTTTGGTTGCCTAAGGGTGTTACATAAGGAGTAAGTTGAGAGATTTTTCATCAGTACAACTTCATTTCTTGTTTTCCACAGATTTCCAACAGTGGCAGTGAGCATTGGATTTGCTGTTAACAAAGAGGTATGAAGTATGTTCTTTAAGATGGGCGCCTGAGAGTTGGCTAGAAGTCTCAAAACCATGTGGGAACTTTAAATAAAACAATTTAAAAAAAAAAAACAGTCACTACTCAGGTTTTCCTATACTGTTTACATGCATCTGATCATACTCTACTCATCTAAAATTGTAGTCCTGCAAAACTTACTTATGCAAACTGGCAATTAAAAGAGAATTCTATGAATTATTGTAAGTATTAAGGGATTTATTTGGAGAAAAAGGGAGTACAGGTGTGAGCAAGGTTTAGTTAGGCAAAACCATAAGTTCAATTCAGTGCTGCCTCTTCATAATTTAAACATATATCCCAGTGTTCCTGTGTTATTATTATTGCCTCTTTCCTGCTAGCAGTATCTGTGAAAGCTACTCCTGCTATGAGTCAATGTAGAACTGATCTTGTGAAGAGTGCAAAATTATGGGCCTAGTTCATTCAATCTGCATTTGTATTTTTCTTAACATAGTAAAATAGCTATATTTACCACATGAGAGCTTGATTATGGTGAGGGTGGGGAGGTAACTAGCCTTCCAATGTGCCATTTTGAGTATCCTAGCTATACTCATTTGTGCTAGTGCCTTTTCCCCAGATGTTGCTGGTTTACAGTTTGACATATATCTGTGGAATAACTAGTTACTCAAATTGCCAATGAATGCGCCTCTTTCAGCCTAATTCCACAATCTTAAATATATGTATAGCTTTAAGTGAAGCCAGCAAGAATTCTGTGCAGTAACAACCAAGTTTTCAGATGTGCTAGTACCTCTTACTGATTTAAACAGAATGATGTTGTGTACTTCTCTGGTTAGACTTTTCAAACATGGAAACTGCAGAGAAACACTTCCATGCTTTTCTGAAATTTATTCATTACCAAAGGTCCTTTTGAACACTACATTTTATTACCAGACAGCTTTCTCTAATATTTATGTTTTCTAGAACACCATCATGATTTTGGTGCTGCATATGTAAACTAAACAAAGCTGAAACAAAAGTAAAGAATGATGTTAAATCTCCCTCAGTTAAACAAATAGGACAAGCAGAAAAAAGAGTAAACTGAAAAGGAGCCAAAGTACACGCAGGGGAACTGGCCTGATTATAAGCCTTGAACAGTACTGAAGAAATTCCTACAGATGTCTTTAGGGAAAGAGTCTATTAATAGTGTGTTCCTCAAAAAAAACCCTTGGTTTAGATGGGACCTCAGGGTAGGGAGCCAGGACAATCTATTCCCTTTGAATTGTCTCTGATGAACCCCGAATGCAGCAGGAAAAGATTTGAAGTATAGAACATCTGAGATGTTTTCTTGATCTTGTGGCCAACTTCTGGCACCTCGGGCAAGTCACTTAATTTTTGTGTACCTCTAAATTAAATAATGCTAGTATTACTGATCTAGGGGCGATTTTCAGAGCTGACCCTTGCAGTTTGTAAAGTGCTTAAAAATCTTTTGGTGGAGCCTGTTAAAGTAATAGAAATTTTAAATACCAAGGGTCTGACTCTCTTTTCATTGGTAAACAGAATCTCCCACCAAAATTCCAGTGTTGCACATTGTTAAGCTTTCATTGAGAGTATTTCTGTCCAAATTCCTTCTCTTGGAGTCCTGTGACTTCAAGAGATCCTCACAAAAGGATTTTGCAGAGAAAGATTTGAACAAGTGACTGGAGCATACTGCTTTGATTGGAAAGGCAGGCAAATTCGATGCACCACAGATGTTGAGGTGCCTACAAAAGTGTTCACTGTTAATAAAGAGTGTGCTGTGACTCCCGAGTTTGGATGCCTGACTGATCCTGGGGCCACAAATCTTTGGGGTTCAGCCGAGGTCAGTGGGGTTGCTTCAAGGAGTTACTGCTCACCAGTGAAAGCAAAGCATTCAGTCTTGCCTCAGAGGTCTTGCCTATTTTCAGTAGAAACATTTCAATTGGATTTGAAATCAGCTCAGTATTTAATCCATTCTAATGTGAACAGAAACAAACTGCGAGTAAGAATTCAGAGGATCAGGAACACATTGCATTAACTTCTCTTTCAGGGTAGAATTTTATATGACCTTGTCTTGGATACCTCAATATCACAGTAATAGTAAAATTATTCCAGTTTTTTAGCATCAGTGTAATCTTTATTATGTGTACCAATTAAAATATTGCTGATCTTTCTGCCATTAGTAGTTGTTTATATTTATGATGAGTAATTTGAGTTGCATTCATTTCTTTCCTTTTCAAAATCTTAAAGCTTGAATTTGGTGTAATTTACCACTGCACTGAAGAACGATTATACACTGGTAGAAGAGGTCAAGGGGCATTTTGTAATGACAAAAGGCTTCAGGTATCAAAAGAGACAGGTTGGTCTAGATTTTGTTAGAACTCTAAAAGGAATATGTTAATTTTGTTTCAGAGTTGTTGCAAATCATCATTAGGATAATGAACATCATTATCCTGATGGAAAGTATTTCACCTGCATGATAATTTTGTTGTTTTGTGTTTGTTTTTTTCTGAAAAATCACAACTTTCCTCCTTTTTTTTTTAAATATAAATCTGAATGTGAACTATTTAAATAATCCTAAATTATTTTGCTTCACAACCATTGTTTAAAATAAAGAAGTATGTGTAGATTCACCAGTTTCATTCCAGCTGAGCACTGGCATAACTGTTTATAAGCAAGATGCAATGGGAATGGTGAATCGAATTAGGAGTACTATGGTGGCTGCTATTCACTTATTTTCCAATGAACTTGTACGTCACAGAGTGTCTGATGTCTGTAGGCAAATGTGCTAACAGTGAATTAGAGGGTGCATGCTTTGTTAGGGGCTCTTTTACAGCTTGCTCTGGTGTGTGAGGTATGCTTCGATGTACAAATAGCCAGCAACACTTTGTCAAGGCTTTAATGGAATTCTTTTATCAGTAAACCGAGTCGTAGATCTGTCTGTTTACCTAACGATTATAGAAAGCAATAATTTGGTATTATTTAGAGAAGTTTTCTTTTAATTAATCAAAACACAGAGGAGAGCATAACACTCAGTTGTAGGTGGAAGCAGACGTCAAAAATGTGCACCACTGTACACGGAAGGTGTTAAAAATTTCAGCCCAAATAGAAATTTAATGAGCTCAAAACACAGTAAATTCAAGCAACTTGACATACAGATTTCTTTAGTGCCTCAGGCAGACCCCACATCAAAATTTCACCTGAAATTTGGGAAGTTTGGCTATTCATCTAAGTTAACAGCGATCTGGCGTCTACCTATTTGGAGAGACAGATTGTAAAGTCATTGACCCCTAAGATTTTAATCATTGATTATGCATCACATTTTTATCAGAGCTCAAATATCTCATGTTCCAAAAAAGCCCATATTGGCAGAGACTATTAGGAAGAACTAGGGGTGCTCCCAGTTGGGCTGCATGAACCACTGTGGAAATGGCCTCACATGCTTTTGCAGTCAGAGAGTTCTGGTTTCCAGCTGAGCAGTGAACAATTTTGGCACATGTCACTTCTGTCTTCCTTTCTCTGGACATCCAGTCTATGTGGGTGTCTAGAACACAGTGAGGGAAGTAGACCTTCCGCCCTTCCAAATGCTTTGAAATTTTCTTTTGTTTTGGGACACATCATTTGATGGTGGGAAGTTTCCACCAGTGAAGCTGGATCTGCTTTAATCTCACTTCTACTGATATTTTAAGTGTTTTAAATCACAGTTGCTCTGTAAGGGCTGTGGTTTCAGTGAAATAAACCAACCCTGGAAGACAGACTTGTGTTTCCCTGTACCTGCCACTGGAACTGAAGTGGCCATGATGTGTTTGAGATCTAAGCTGTCATGTCACTTGCTGCCATTTGTTTTCAGGAAATGGGGTTGTTGTATTACATTGATCTGCACTTACACATTCATTGTTCAGATTTCATCATCTGAAATCACAGCCCAGGCAAACACTGTTCTTCATCAACACCCAGTTTTGTACAGGTTTGGTGTGGGAGTCCACACAGTTATGATACACTTAAAGGAAAGATCCATCTTCCCTGTTATCTTGAGTGATACTTTCTTCTCATGCTTAGATTCATGTCAGGCCTTACATGTGCTAATACTGTAAATGTATTTTCTTTTTTTAATCTTCTGTGGTCAACAGAATTGATCTTTTCCTCATAAATTTATCCATATCACTGTTAAATCTTTTCTACCAAGCCTGCTTTTTTTTTTCGGCCTCTATCAGAATGAGGAATAGTCAGTAAATTTTATCTCATATCTTGAATTCCTGAAATCTCATCGTGTCTTGTAATCAGCCAGCTCTTTTTTCTAAGCAGAGACCTCCCTCTAGGTTGCCTTAGTCTGTTCATCCAATTTCCAGCTGTAGCCTTGATGAAAATTGAAGAGATCCATTTATGCATTAGAAATATTTTTAATAATTCAAAAGAATAACTGTCTCAGTCACAACTTAACTATGACTGGCGTGATGTGAATGCTTGGTGCATTTCAGCAATGAGATGGGCATTCATTGTTCTCTGATTATAAATTGGGTCTGTTCTGCAAAATAATCTAAAGCAGATTGCTTTCACCATCCAGAGTTTTCAGTAGTGGCTAAACAACAAATACCCTACAGCGTGCCTGGATTGGTGTTTTTCTATTTTAACCCAGTAATTTAAAAAGCAGCAGTTGAATCCATGTTCCTACAGTTAGTATTTTTGACACCCTATAATTTTTTATCTAATTACATACCTGTTACTCACCAACCATTTTACCCCATTGCTTGAATCCATAAGGTTCATCTGCAACACTAAATTCTTTGGTAGCCTGTTGAATTAAATGGTGCCTCACTGCAGCCTAATTTGCTTCTGAAAAGCTCCTTGCTCCTTCTGCTGAGAGCTTCCAGCTGATGCAGGTAGCTGTAAGAACCAGGCAGAGGTTGCCTACCTGAATGGATGCCTCGCCTTCAGGCCAGGGTAGGAGGTGACACCTGGCCCTGGGCACAGCCCAGTCAGTGAGTTCTCAACTGCTAAACCTTTGAGTTTTAACATCCCTTTAACACCTCCGAGTTCAGCTGGCACAGCAGGAGCAGAGACACGTGGCATTTGATCAACCATCTCCACCTACATTGGCACATGCCTGTTATAGCCTGCAGTGTTCAGATCTCACGTGGGGACTGCTTCAACACCTTTCAAGTCACTGTGAGTCTCACCTTTGACTGTACGCAAGGCTGGGGTCTCCATCTGCTCTAGGACAGCATTGCCTGTGCTGAACACAAGACAAATAGAACATCCACGATTATTATCAGTAAAGATACTGCTTTAATTTGTCATAAGAAGGAGTCTTTTTCAGTCCTAAGGTGTCTTCAGTCTTTGAAATGTCAGAATGAGCTATTACTAAGTGACTGGTGATTTAGGGAAAAACCTTTCTTTCCTCTTACTGGGTTCCCAAATGTTTATGATTGGTTAACAAATTATATTGAAATTCCCTGTTCAAGAACCATCCTGTTTTCAAATATGAATAGATTAACATCATTAGCAATTACTAGGTTGCTGGATTATTTTTAGTTGACTGTTAATATTAGTGAATTTGCCAAAAGGTAACTGGTCAATGAAATAAAATGATGTATGGAAAGAGTAGAAATGTAAGAATGCATTCTTGGTTTTAATCCTCTTGTTCCTTTGTTTTTTGTGTTTTTTTAAGATGTGTTTAGAACTGACCATTTGATAGGAGAAACCTAGTTTTGCTTGAATTTTTATGCAAAGTTGTCACTTACTCTATGAAAAAGTTTGAGGTAGAAAAAGGTGTAAATTATTTTAGTGTGAAATGTCCGTTAGTGTTTAATTTAAAAAAAAATTATGGAACCTACCTGGAAGCTGTTGAATTAATGGAAACATCTCCCCACCATTGCAGATATCTCGAAGGCCTTAATTTTAACAGAAATTGGTCCAAAACGTGACCCTGCAACTTTGAAATTGTTCCTTGGTAACATTGAGAGACTGCTCAAGGCCCAAGCACACGGGTAAGATGCTTTACAGTATATGCCTCACATTTGTGACCAAAAAGTCATTTAAGAAAGTAATTAAAAAAAAAAAAAAGACTGAAACAAGTGCGTTGTACACATAGGTTGAAGTCAAAAGCATTTTCTTCTTTGTGTTGCCGTGGGGTGCAGGGTCCGTGTCATTGGGAGCTCGACGCTGGCCCTGTGCCACTTGGCGTCCGGCGCTGCAGACGCCTATTACCAGTTTGGGTTGCACTGCTGGGACCTGGCAGCGGCCACTGTCATCATCAGAGAGGCGGGTGGCACTGTGATAGACACTTCAGGTGAGCAAAATGCCCTTGCTTTTCCTTTGCCTGTTGGGGGACTGAGTGCGTGGCTGCCTCGGGGTGACTTGTGTCACCTCAGTCTGGACCCGCCCCTGTGGCTCTACCTCGTTTCCAGCAGAATCCTGTAGAAAGCTCTCCACTCTCCACTAGGCTCGGGCTGGTTGTTCAGAACACACTGATGTAATTCCAGCATGGGGTTTCATCACATCAAAGGTCTTCTGAGTCAAACTGTATTTCCATGACTTTGAGAAATTCCCTTAAAGCCTCATATTTACAGTAAGGAACCAGCCCAGGAGATTGGCAGGTACGCTCAGACATTCCAATCAGATTTCAACAGAGACATCTTCCCGAGAAAGGAGGACTCTGAGCTACCAGTCTGGACATGTATGACTAGAAACTACTCAGAGGGAGTAAAGGCAGCACGGTCTCCGGATTATTACTTAATTAATTTAGATGGTACACATCTCAGGGTAATGGTTTACTGGTGACCAGTACCTGGGTACTGTGGAAAGATCTGGTGGATTAAGAAGGGTGTGCTGAATGAACTAATTTCTGTCCCGCTGCTAGAAGAGGGGAATACTGCATTTATTTTTGGCTACTGAACAAATCTAAGCACTCGCTGCTCCTCTTGCATACTTTGGCTCTGTATCTAGAATTTTATAAAATATTTTTTTGCTGGAGATTTCCATGTAGGAGTTGTTGAATGAAGTTGTCCTTCCCACCCCAAAAGGAGCTACGTGTGAAGCTGTTTCAGTGTTTCTGACCCTGTCTAATTACAGCACAGCTTATACTTAAGACACTTCTCGTTAATCCTCTTGTCCTCAGGGGGACCTCTGGATCTTATGTCCTGCCGAGTGATTGCTGCGGGCACGAGAGAGATGGCCATGTTCATAGCTCAGGAAATACAAACTATTCACTACCGGCGGGACGACGAGAATTAAATACTCATCGTGCCGAGTCTGCCCTCCTGAACCATGTAACGTTTGCAAGATGGGTGTCTTGAAAGGGTACGTGATTTCAGCAGGATGATTTCTGTGGAGATTTTCTGTGTCAAATATTTTTTATAAATTTATTACCACGTGGGAAGGCATAGGGAGATTTTTAAACCTCTAAGAGTCGTGTTTCCTTTTTAATATGTATCTCTTTCAGCAGTATCTTTTTTATAAGATAGAATATTTTACTTGTAGCAAATTAGTCTCAAAATTAAGTTGTAATTTCATATCTGTGGGGCTGATATTTAGTCTTTTGTAACATGCAGCTAAAAAATGGAACTTTATTTTTACAGATGCAGATCTCAGGTAAATGAGCTTTAGGACTGTAGTAAAGGAGGAGTAGTTGAGATGCGTGCCTATAATAATACCCTTGTTCCACGATACTTAAGAATGCAATAAAAATGACATTGTTGTCTCCTAACGACATCATAGCTCTGTATCCATATATGAACATGTCTGTGTGTGTATATGTGTGTATATTTACACCTGTACGTGTCCATGCGTGTATACACACACATCCCCAGGTGTGTCTGTGCATATATATGGGTATTCTGGATGTTTACAGCAACTTAGAGAATGCATGCAGAGAAGAAAGCTGATATTGGAAGCTGTTTTCAGGTAATGGTTTAGGTTACTTCGATGATTCCAGTCGGGGCTATCCAAATGGCAAATAGCAGAGCTGACCATGGAAGATGTTTAATTGTTTCTCAAACTGCCCAGCTGGTTTTGTTTCCCTTCGTCCCTCTGCATGGGCGTAAATCGTACTGTCCTGTAGGCCTCTGTAAGATACTCAAACCTGCAAACAATTACTACCATAGAGTATTTATAGTTAAAACCAGGAATATTGAGCTCAAACTGAGTTATTCACAGTGTTAACTATGACACACAGCAGTAGGAGGCTAGCAGAATAGAGCACAGTGTCAAAGAACTGTTGATTTTAGAGAAACTTCGAGCAGAGCAGCAGGATTTGGCCCCTTACAGGCAAGTTATTAAAAATATGCACATATGATATGCTTGCAAAAAGTTGCAAATCACACGCCCTTCTTGCACAACATTGTAATCACGCTTTTTGATCAGAAAAACCTGTAAAATCAGTCACATAGATTTCCTAAATACACAGTTGTTCTCTATCCCTGTATCTAGCCCATAATTTCTATTTAGATTGTGTTTTAAACCATGAGCACAGGGAAAACACAAGTGTGTCAAGAAAAGCAGTTGATAGGAAATCACTTATATTTTTTCGTCAAAAATTTAATTAAAAGGTATCTCTTTTTTCAAGAGTGCAAACTGAATAAAGGAGTGAGCCAAAAGAGTTGGTTAAAAATATAACTTTTTTTTGTACACTGCATGTGTAGACTTTGTAAACATGTTCAGATATCTGCTTAGAAGATACAAACTAAACAATATTTTTAAAAAATAACCTTGTGTGTGTTTCTTGCAATGCAAAATGTTTTTCACTGAATATAACATGAAGTTCTGTGTGATTTCTTGATTTTTTTCATGATAAATACAAAATATTGACTGTGTGAGGAATATCTAAATCCAGCTAAGCATTTAAAAGCTGATGGTTCTTAGCAGAAAATCAACACTTTCCATCACAGTGATCAACATTTTGTCACTGCTCCCTTTTACCCCCTCCATCTCTTTGTACCCCTGTTTGGAAAAGGAGATTGTAAGCCCTCTGGGGCAGGCACTGCAGTAGTTTGGCTCTGGGTTTTCACAGTGCTAACAGGATGAGATTCTGGTCCACAGCTAGGCACTGAGGTGCTACAATAATACAAATAATAAATGCTAATAGGCTCACTTGTCTCTTGTTGACTCTCCCTGCACTTCCCGAGCGCAGGGGAGGCCGGAGTGACGGATGCGGGGCTTGGTGGCACCGCTGGGATCCCAGGGTGCTGAGCCCTGGCAGCCGTGGGAGCAGCTGGGGCTTTACGCGGGCTGGGGCCATGCCTGTAAGCCCTGGAAGGAAGCTTATGCTGGCAGGGAATCAAGTGTGGTGGAAGCTCAGCCCCCCCTGCTCACCCCGTCCCCCCCACCGCATGTGTGAGAAGCTGCTTCATGGCTCTGCAAGGTTTCCCAGCAGCTCAGCTCACTTGCACAAAGAAAGTCTCTGACCCAGTTAGGGCTGGTGTGCCCTGGCGTTCCCAGAGCTCGGCAAAGCAGGGAAATCTGTGCATCCACTTCAATGGCACACGCCAGCGATTTGCAAAGCTGGGAGCCAAGCAAGGCAGGAAGGGAGAAGTGCAGGAACCCATTTCCAAGTTCTCATTTGTGCCCAGGGTGCAGTGTGGGGGTTTTTTTTGGGCTGTAGTCCAAGTATGTTAAACTGGCCGTGTGTGTGGGGAGCAATAATCCTGTCTCCCCCACCTCCTCTGCTGCCTGTGTGCCAGGACAAACATTTCTGAGCCCTTCCAGGGGACCAGATGAGTGAAGTGATCTGCCTGCAAAGTACCCCAGTTAACAACAAAGGGATTATTTTTGAGGCACACCATTTTCCCAAGCCAATTCAGTCCCTGGCCACCATGAGCGGCTGACTTCAGGCACCAAAGGGGGTGGCAGGGGACAAGCAGGAGAGCTCCCTTCACAGATGGTGCCACGGTATCCCAGTTCAGAGTTTGCATCAAAATTCAGACTTTAAACTATTTGACTGCAATAAACTGTACTGGAGTTTGTACTCTCTTCCTTATTTCTCAGTAGCCAAGTGAAACTTCGCTCAGCATGTGCCCAGCAGCTCGTCTTGTGAGTGCAAGCATTCATAGTGCAGCACATTAACCAAAAACTTAAATCCCCCAAAATGCTCAAACATGCGGACTCTTTTTCCTGCCAGCTGTTGTAAAATGCTTCAACTGTTTCCCGCTGCGTGCATTATGGAATACGTACTGTACCCAAGGACAGATGAAGAGTTTCTCCCTGAACACCAGCACAAAGATGCCTGTGCTCTGAAAAGCAAGTGCTTCCTCTGTAAGCAAATGGTGCTCGGCTTCCCAGAGCTATCCCAGTTCATGTCTGCATCCCTCACCAGCTCACTGGCAGAGAACAGCCTCCAGCCTGCTGGTCTGGTCTCAAAGAGGGCTTTCTGGTAGAATGAAGAATGGAAATAGCTGTAAACTCCAGGGAAATGGTCAGTGGCTGGTTCCTCTGCAGTGTGTGTCTTGAGCTCGTCAGATTTTGCTGAACAAGTCTCGGCATGTTTCAGGTGTGCTGAAGGACTGATATTTCCCCCTTGATCATACTAGTTAATCTCACAGTATTGAAGAAAAGGTGCATGTATTGGAGGACTTACCTAGGGGCCCACAGGCAGCATTCTCCATGCTTCATCTAGAATTTGGTTCCTGTTGGCCACGGCTTCGATTAAAGAAATTAAAATATCACTTACCATTCATATCACAGCCATTCTGCTGTCGGAATTAGAGCTACGCTGTTCCCTCAGCAGGGTTGGATCTGTTCAATGTCTGCACAGGAGATGTGCAAGGGAGATCTCTGAATAATGAAATAAGACTTAAGCCTGTACATCAAATTAACACAGACCACACCCTTTCCCTGGTACCTTCCTAGAGCTGCCAAGACTGTTTAAATTATTTTTCTTCCTTTATGCTAGTAGGGAAGCTGCGTACAAAAATGTGCTCTGCTTCAGTACTGTATTGCCAAGGCTGAAAATGTAGAGAAGTCAAAATTACTGTTCCTCCAGCAGTTTCCATTTTACAGCTTGTCAAAGCTAAGTCTTTCATAAAACATCTCCCCAACACTAAGGAGTGCAACAAATCATTCACCAGCAGTGGAAGGAGGAATTTCCATTTTCTTTTAATCCATCCACTAGGCATGACAATAGCACTATAGGATGCTGCATTTAATATGCATGCTGTGTTCAAATAGCAGAAGAATTAATTCTATTCCAAAGAGGAATAACTGTTGACCCTAACTCTGGATTTCCATGGGGTTTGCTCCTGAAGTTTTAATTTTAAAATGCATTACAATGATGGGTTTGTACTTCTGTCCTTTTTATCTGATTATATTTGTACAGTGAATTTTAGAGAAAAATGGACGTGTGACCTTTCTCGTCACGGAATGGGAAGGTGTGTGTTTCACAACATGAAGAAGCTGAATTCTGTATCTCAGCACACTGAATGTTACTATTTCAATGACAAAAAAAATCATGTGCAATTTCCCTTGTGTACAGCTGTGAAGTCCGCGCATATCAACAAAGGTACCACAGTGCAGCCTGGTAACAAGGTACCCAGAGAGACCCACTTCATAAGGTGGTGTGGGAATTGGTCGATGATGAGAAGTCTCTTTAATTGCAGTTGCTTTTATGCAATTACTGAAATACATTAAATTATGCTGAATACTTCACTGCATAGCCTACTAAACAACATTTGTACATTTATCATCCTCTGCACCCTTTTATGCATGCTGCTACTTCATGCTCCCTTAACATCACAACCTACTGCACTATGCTTCTTCAGTTAGCTAACGATTTTTAGTTTTACTAAAAGCTAGGATTTTTTTAGTGGATGCCCAGGGTTTTTATAATATAGCCATTAAAACTATTGTTCTCCAATTCACTGAAACAAACGGATTCAAAATTGAGGTCTGAGTCTTCCTGCCAACACTTACCAGGATGAATTGGATAAATCAGTGGAGTTGTACCTGTTTTCAGGAGAAATACAATAGCCAACGTTTTCTCATGCAGGCAGAATTTTCTATCTGGTCATAGGGAGGGAAAGTCTCCTTTCGTTCAGCAATTCCTGGTTTGTAACATGGAACATTAATCAGCTCCAAACAGGAGTGTTTTCCTCCTCCAAGCACTTACTATCAAAATCAGTGCTAATGGATTTGTGACAATACAATTTGGAAAAAAAATACTATTCATATGCTTCATACAGTCTTATATTTCAATATTAATTTAATGCTGGAACAATAATATTTTATTTTCATATGCATATATAGAGATATGATAGATAAAAATTGAGTCCGGAATAAGTATTTATATACAAATTATTAATACAAAGGCTCACAAAAATCATCTTAAAATTTCTCAGTGTCTGTATCTCCAGCCACCTGTCACAATCAAATTCAAAGTGATAATCTGTGGAAAGAAATGCATTTATTCAGAGATGTGTTCTAAGATAAAAAATTTTGCAGACACATTCTTTGCACTGAAAGATTATGTGAGGTATTAAAGAGGTCCGTAGGGAAGGGATAAACTTTATCACATTAAGCTGGAAACCTCTTAAAGTGTGAAAGGTCTGTGTCCTTTAGCAGTGCTTTTCTTTTAGCCAAAAATATGCCATGGTGGTGTTTGAATTTAAGGCTATTTGAGAAAGCAAAACTGTATATGAAAGTGCACTGTTGCTATGTGAGTGGTGCAGCAAGTCTTGGAAATACTGTGACATTAGTGGTCACTTACAGGACCATGAATTGGATATATTCATGGTAGAAATACTGGTTTATTCTATTATGAAATGAATTCAAGCATTATTAGCCAGGCTGCCAGACAACACAGAACTAAAATTGGAATTCCATCACTTTTGTTTGTGCATTGCAATAGGCACCTCTTTGTTCTCCTGAGAAACACATATATTCTCTCTTGCCAGGAGTTGTTTTATGTGGGTCATGTTGAGCAGGACAACCAGATGATGTCAGTGAGCCAAATTTGAAGAAAATGGGACCCAAAACCTCTACTGGCACAAGGGGCCACAATTCCAGTGATGTTGTGAAGCTCAGGGCACAGCATTACTGTAACTCAGCAAAATCATCAATTGTCTTTTTGGTGAAATAACAGCCAAGAGTCTTCCGTGATTCAAACATGTACATCCATCAGGTGACGCATAGCCAGGATTTCTGGAGACACTGATTCTAAAGTGTTGCTTCAGGTGGTCAGCCCGCCTCAGGGTCACACTTAACATTTGAGAAAACAAATATTTTAAGGACTCTTTTAATGTAAAATGCAGTCATTACTATACACACATGTAGAAACTTAGAAATGTAACGTTGGTTTGTCCCTGCTTTGCATCTGGCGTTTACTATTTGTAAAATGGACAAGACACACAATGTTAACAGAATATTAGTATTTTACATTCACTTTTCAAACAGAAATGGATATACAAGGGCTCACCAGTTTTTAATATACCATTCCCAAAGTTTAGGAGAAGAGCACTTATAGTTTACTGGAGATTTTTTTCAGATGCCATCCCTGCACTATTTAATCTACACGTAAAACAGCAGTGGGAGGAAGAATTAGTCGTACAAGATGCAACCTGACTTCAAAAGAGATTAAGGCTACTTAATTACACCAGCATATCCCCCACTGATTTGCTAAGTCTGTAGTAAATCTGAACCTAAGTGTACATCTGGAAATGGACAACAAAACATAAAAGTCATTATAATTCATGTAGACCTTATAATTCATATAAAATTTTCTTATCTAAGACATCCTTCTGTAATTATTACATTGAAAGCTCAAAATAATTACTTTTAGATGTTTTATACAGGCAAGGGAAAGATGGATTTTACACTTGATAACCTACTCTGAATCAAGAAACCAAAGACCTTATTAACTCATCATATAAGCATGTGCAATTTCAAAGAATGCTCTCCACCCACTGATATCCGTTGAATTTAAGCTCATCTCCATCATACAGAGATTTTGTCATGAAAGCATAATTTAAAAATGCAAAAATAACCCTGTTGCATTCTTGTTTATCTTTTGCAACGTTATGCTTGGTCCTTTGGAAGCTAGCATTTCACCCTGTATCACATACAAGTTAAAGAGTTTCTCGTTATATTTTAATGAATGCTACAAATCAATGATCATAGAAATCATTAGACCAGGGTGTATTTTAGAAACATTCTCAAGTGAAGCTTTCATTTTTAGGAAGAAATGTACATTAGCAATATTACTATAGTAATAGCAAAAGAAAGAAAGAAAATCTGTGTTGTTCTACGTGTAAATAACTTTCACGCTGGACACACCTCTCAGTCTAAGCAGGTTCTGGGAGAACATGAGCTCAAATCAAGCTATTTCTGTTCTGAGTCCTTCAGTTCCTGAAGAGACTGAGGAGTAAATCCACTCAGGAGGCAGTACAGTCAGGCTTCACACCCAAAAAGGATACTCAGATGAGATAAGCACAAAATTACTCATACTCGCCGTAGAAGAGTAGAATTTCGTTAAAACCTGCAAATTGTGCATAGTTCCTCCCTTCTCCCCACTGACAGAATTTCATTATGGTTATGCCTCCTTTGAATTCCACTTCCCCTTTACTCCTGTAAATCTGTCAGTTTATCCTAATAGGATAAAGCTCACAAATTCACTGTCAGGACTTTGAGCACACTCCCAGGAGTTTAGCTGGCCATGTCTAAGACAAGGTGATTTGATCTGTTTTGAAGAAAGGTCTGGAAAAACTACAATGAGGCTTCTCCCTGTGAGAGCTGCTTTAAGGCTGAAGCTCTCCCTCTCAAACCAGACACGTACAGGTCCATGGAATCTGACGGAGTTCACCCACAAGTGGAGTGGGAACTGGCGGATGTCAGTCTGATGCCACTTTTGATTGTCTTTGAAATGCTGTGATCTGGGGACATTCTTGAGCATCGGAAAAAGGCAAATGTCACTCCTGTCTTCAAGGAGAGCAAGAAGAAGGGCCCTGGGGACAACAGGCCGGCCAGCCTCACCTCAGCCCCTGGGAAGATGATAGAGTAAATACTGCTGGAAACCATTCTCAAAACACATTAAGGACAAGGAGGTGGCTGGGAATAGTCAGCATGGATTTATGGAAGGAAAATCACGCTCAACTGACCCAATGGACATCTACAGTGTGATCTGTGCTTGGGATTGCCCCGGCCCACGTGCAGGACCTTGCAGAGAAATAATTCATTGCCAAGCAGAATGTCACAGAACAGGATGGGTAAGACTGAAAGGTCAAAACTGAATTTTGAAAAAGAATGTAATTTCTTTCTGAATCTCATGAAGATCAAAACATCTTCAGCATAAGTGCTGTAAGTACATTTAATCTACCTATATCCTCAGACATGCAAATGGCCAGGACTACTGAACTGTGGCTAACATATTGTTTCTTTTTTGCCCCTTCCTTGCACACTGAAATCTCTCCACAGCCCACTCATCCAGTGCAAGCCAGTTTTCTTCCTCAAAACCTTACTCAAATTCACCATTCTCATAAAGGCTTTTAAATACACTCTCACACAAGACCCTCCCACCTGCTTATGAGAGACAACTGCTCCCCACCATTAAAACAAGAAGACAGCTGAAATACTAGGGAAGAACATTCCTCTTGTTTAAAGCACATGTTGTATTGTTTATCTAATTTAACTGTCATTTCAAATAAGGATGTCCTTTAATATACTCGTGAAACTGCTGCTGTAGCGTCTTCGGACACCATCTGATCTGCAACCCTGCCAGAGAGCCAGTGTGACAATCCTCAGCCTGATACCCTGCGGCAGTGAGGGGCCAGTCCTACCCCCACTGAATGAAATTGAAAGATTCCCACTTACTGCAATAAAATAAGACCCTACGTTCCAGTGCTTCCACTCAGTGACACCATAACTTGAAAACAGGAACTTTAAAAAGAAAACAAAAATCCAAACCCTCAAACAGAAATAAAATGCTTGACACCATACCTGAAAACCTGCATGTCTAGCAAAGCTGACATGGCTTTTGTTAAAAAGACCAGACATTTCCTCTAGCAGCAGACTATTATCACTGCCACGGTTTCCTTCAAGCAAGAGTTTCTAACTTATTATCTTCCCTCTGACCAGTATATTTCCTACTGACAAATTACAGGCCTTTATTATCCTCCTGTTGGCTTGAAAAAATAAAATATATTGTTTTAAACAGTTTCAGTTCCATGCATCCATCAAGAGCAAGAGCTCACTCTTAACACAGAGCCACCTGCTGACAGCCAACTACATTCACACATGAAATTTGAACTATCTCTCTTTCTAGGAAAACGGTTCTTGGCAATTTTTTTCTCTTTATCTATATCAAAGGGCTTTGAGGGACAGAAGTTAAAAAGCAGGTCATTAAAAACAAACATAAGTATACAGAAGCCCTGTTGAATTTTTAAACATTTGTGAATCTGCACAGGTTTGAGAGAGATGTTTATTTCTGCTTGGAGCTCTATGAAGAAATGAGTGGGGTGCATACACAAGACGGTTCCATCTCTGTTTATTTCCTTCTCAGAGCCGTAGGGAAGCGGTCTGCCAAAGCCTGATGCAATTATTGATCCAGCAACATTTGATCCCTTTCTGTTCCAGTCACCCTGAAATGTCTCTGGTGGCTGCATCAGGCTCTCTCGCCATCCCTCACAACCTTGAAGCCCAGGGATTGTGGAGCTGTAACTTGCCCGAGCTCGAGTCCTTCCCATACACACACCAAAAAACCCCTTTTTCTGGAGGCTGGCTCAGCCAGCCTGGCTTGCCAACAGAGGGCAGCGCTAGGCTGGGATAGGTTTGTGTTCCCAGACACCCGGATCCTCGCATCTGTGATGCCTCCTGGATGCGCACTGCCACACTGGAGCTCCCTATCCGTCCCAGTCAGCCTGCCAGAGAGAGAGACAGACTCACCCCGCACCTCTGACACTGCTGATGTGCCGCAATGCAGAAGCACAAGAGGAGCGCTTTAAAGCCTTGCCCTACAGCTCTCCTCGAGCTCTGAGAGAGGCATTAATTTCTGATGATGCATCTCTGTGGTTAAGGCTTGTCAAGCAACACACGGTCACTGCACACTTAATGCTTCTGCTCTTTTAAGAGAATGTGTGTCAGGAGGGAAAGACTACGCACAGCATCTGAGACAGAGAGGATTCATTATAAGGGATCGTGGGGCTACACACACCCACTGTAAGAAGCAAAATTGACATTTGGCATTAATAGGGAAAGCCAGCATCACAGAAAGGCATGTGCCGTGCAGAAAAGCCAATTAGAAATGAATATAGTTACTATGTGGCAACAGGGTAAAGTGCTTCAGTTATATTTCTGGAAATAACATGAATTACAACCAATCTCTACAAGGTTGTCCCAGGGACAGCAAGGAGTTTTGAACAAAATGTCAGATTGGTCTGATAAAGTGCTTCTCAAAGGAGAAGCAAGCAGGCAGTGTCTGGCAGATCTCAGCAGAAAGGGCCAAAGTCTTCACAAGACACCTGCAGCCCAGAGCCTTTAGATCCACCTGAGCAGATCCAAGCGCCCAGGTCTGTAGTCAGCCCAAACATAGCTTACTCCAAGGACCTCTTCTAGGGGATGCAGCTCGGAAGGCAGACAGAGCAAATATTTCATCTGTATCCCTCACCTCTACACTTTCCCTAAAAATTGAACTTAACTGGCATAAAACTCAGAGTTGAAACAGGCTGAACTCTTACCTTGGATATGCTTATGGCAGCATACTGTGCATATAAAACCATAGCCTGATCTCTCCCCCAGTAGTTCCCAAGAGTGACTACATCAGCATTGCTCTCTTCTTTCTTTATAAACAAACAAAAAAAAAACCCAACCCCAAAACATTCAGAAATGATGATTAGACCAAAGTTTAGCTGAGAAAACTGTTGAGACAGAGGCCTTGGCTGAATGCCCATCAAAATCAATGGAAGTCTTTCCATTTACTTAATGGGCTTTGACTGAGCTCTGAGTGAAGGGGGGTGGGAAGGTGGTGGAATCTGTGCTGATTACCCACTAACAAAGACGTGTTTGAAATAATCTGCTGCCATCTGTCTTTGTTTTGCTAACCCACTCAGCTGGGCCTAAACAGAAAACCCATCAGCTGAATAGAGAATTAATTATTGAAGGAATGATCCCTTTGCATTTCTCACCTTCCACAAGATCTACCCCCACTGACCACGTGGGAGATTTCCCTGCATGATTACAGAAAACCACCATGACACTGAGAGCCTACGGCTGTCACATACACGTGTGTGTCTGGCAAGTTATAAAAATAAGTAGATTTCTTCAATCTCAAAGAGCTGCTGTAAGATTCCTGTAGTATCTGTTAGGAGGAATGGTCCAACGGAGACCATGAAATAAGGCTGGCAGCCCCGTAACCTCCTCGATGTGTTCCAAAGTGATGAACAGCATAATTTCTTAGGAATCATCTAGACTTACTATTAATGCTCCAGCTTCACCATAAGTAAAAGGGTGTAGTAACTTTGTGCTCCAAAGTGCTGTGACCCACACTAACTGGGTTTGTTGGACAGGTCATCTAATGGCCAGAATTAAACCCAACAGAGCCAGGGTTTGATCTGAGGGTGGGCAAGCAACACCTGTGTGGGCTGGGGCCGGTGGGGGAGGCACAACCAAACCGGAGGGTGTGAGGTGACAAGGACTTTGGAGCTGAGATGGCCAGGGGCAGGAAGCTGCAGTTATAGAAATAAGGGGTGAAGAGTGAGACTGTTCAGATCTGGGAGCTATTGACCTCACAGCACAAACCCATTCTACTCCTGCAGCCTGACCCACCTAAAGGCAGTGCTGGGGTGCACCACGAACCCACCCAGTGGCTATAAACTCCTATTCCTGAGGGATTATAAAAGACTGCTACACACACATGAAAATAGTCACAGTGTAAAAGAGAAAAAGACCTGTTAGAGTCTGAGGGATATTTTACAGGGTTGGTTGCAGAGGCGGGCCAGCTCTTGTCAGAAAGCACTTAGCTCCTAAGTCAGGCTTAGACTCCAAATTAGGTCTGACAGGCCCTTGACTGTGGACTTGCAGCTTACCAAGAGCAAGCATTTTTGTCTAGAGAGCAAAGCACCTGAGCAGAATCTAAAGCAAGTCGTAGCAATATTTTTCTCAGCCTGTTTCAATCCGTGATCCTTAGAGCTGCTTTGGAAATTTCACATGCACATAGATTACTGTGTAGCGACTGTGAATCTAGTTCCTGTTCCTGCATGCCTTCAAAATGACTGTTCAAGCTCACAGGTGAGCCCATAATAGGCAGAAACACATGGATTCAAATGCAGTGGGACCCCCAGAAAGTCACCCATAAACCCGCCTATTATTGCCTTAGTCTTTGTTTTGGACAAAACCAAAGTACAATAATTGTTATTTTTAAACATTGAAAGAACATCATATAGGACATAAAGGTGCTCCTTGTCCAAGAAGATTTTTTAAAATCTAGTTTTTTAATTAATTAGTGCAGCTACCAAGGAAGCATGAGCTCACTGTTCAGTCTGAGGCTCATCAGTCCTGCAGTGTTGCCTGGAGTCTGAGGCTCTTCAAGCCCTGCTATAAAAATCATAACATGGCTGTGCAGCTATGGGACAATTCCACAGCTGGTAGCCTCTCATTTTGTGATGAAAAGCCTCATAAAAGAAAATTTCAATGCTTGTAAAGTAAAAATTCGTATTTCTTCTTGAATATTTTTTATTTCCTGTGGGGCGTATCACTAAACAATAATAAATTGTAAAGGTAGTAGAAGTGAAAGAACAAAAAGTGATTTAGTTTTATTTAGAGCTTATACATCTTCGAAGTTGCAACTTCTGAAATATGAAACAAAAAAATTGAAATTATCCTTGGCATGATCAGAATAAACAAATATTTAATTTCCAGTTCATTATCTTCAAAATTCTGCTGGTCAATATTTCTGTTTTTCATTACTGCTGTCACACTGATGCTCTCCATAGGTCAGTTTTCAGCTAAATGCTGCCCACAAATATGTGCAATTCATTCACACATGCAGTACTGCAAAGGGGGTAAATGAGGGCAAAGTCTGACCTTAGGATTTTAATACCCTATCTAGGTATAAAGCATCTAAATTTAAATTTGTGTGTCAAAGAATTTCACACCACTGAGGCACTCTCGACAGGGTAATTTTTCCAAGCGTGCAGCATGTGCCCACCCATCAACACTGTCATGATCCTATTGTTAAAATCCTTGAAAACCAAAAAGAGCAAAATAAAACAAAATACCCACCCATGAAATCTCAGAATAAAGAACGTTTCTTTTCTGGTCCAGATAATTCACTGCAGTGAAAGGTTAGTCTTTAGTTCAAATAGAGTCTTCAACATCGGAGTCTTTGCTGGCTACAGAACCATTCTCAGCAAATTTCAGAGGATTTTAATCGGTACCAAAAAATGTTCCCATCTTCTTCTACATAGCAGTGCAGAGCAGCGAGATCACCTTTAGGAGGAGCCTCATCCCCTCCTGTACAGCTAAAAAAACTCCCGTGGCTCTTGCAAAGCTGTTAGAACTTTACATGACAAAATATGGTTTCATTAGCAAAGATTCTGAAAAAGATGGAAAATATTAAAAAGCAACCTCATGAAATCTATTCCATAATCTTTTCTCAAAATAATCTGCTGTATATTAACCTCTTGTGATGGATGCTTGTCTAATTTGTTCTTTAAAACTTTAAAGGATGGTACAGTATTGGTTAACACAAATATTAAAAATGAACAACCAAATCTTTAACATAACCTGCCTGACAGAAATAAAACAGAACCAGAGGCAGTGGAGGTAGAAATCTGCTGAATAGTAAAAGCAGTTTAGAAACAAATACTGTTATTTTGAGGACACAGTGGAGAATAGAAAGTTGGTTCTCTGTGGAAGGGAGAAGAAACAAATTTGCTTAGGGGTGATCTCAAGAGTGCTTCTAGCAGAAATCAGGATCAGACAAGTGAAAGGAGGAAAGGGCAGAGAGCTGAACAGAAGGCCAGCTTTTACAAATCTAAGCCAACCCTTCTAATCTTGCTACCTTTATTGCTTACACTGCTGTAAATGCATCTGTTCACTTCTTGTACTCCCCTCTCAGGTCAAGGAAGACGAGGTAGAGATGCACTTTATTCTGCATTAATCTCATTCATGTTACCTGTCAGAGCCTTGAGAAGTAGAAGGAATATCCAAATTGATCCCTAGTGTCTGCATTTGTCCTTTGTGTTATTTGACCACTGGCCCAAGCAATGTCAGTGTCTAATTGACCTCACATCTTCAGTCAGCAATTGACCCCAGCACCTAACAGTCACTTTAGAGGGGAAATGTTTCTTAATGGACAACCTGATTCTCCTTTCCTAGAGATTAAGCCCCTGTAGACATAAAGAAAACATTATTCCATTCCTCTTCAGAGAGTTCTCTAAAATCATTGAAGTCCATGACTGATATCTCCACCCAGTCTTCTCAATTCCCGAGCTACATAGCCCATGTACCATGTTTTTCTGCATGTCAGATCATTCCCACTTTCCTCTGAGCTTGTTCCAATCTGACATTTTTTTCTCAAAGGGTGATAAGGAAAACCTAACCTGATACTGCATGCTCACCAATGAGAAGTTGCAAGCAAAACTATTTCAAGTGCCTCCTCCTCCCTGTTAAACCAGATGCCAGATGCAAACCTTTTTCCGCAGCAATATGACCCCTGGGAGGAATGACTTAATCAAACTTGTTTAACTTGAACTGCAGTGGAAAAGTAACACCTGTGGAGGCAGTCACTGCACTCAGCAAGGGGACAGTAAGAGAGTCATTTAGCAAGAGGGATTAACACAGTTCCTCATTTAACTCCACCTCTCGTGTTTACTCCCTTCAGGATCAGCCATGTACTTTGTCCCCTGCATGATTAATATTTTCAGTGATGACTGAAGAAAATCTTGCTAGGTGCTCTAGACTCCTCACCTCCTCACCTCAGCCTACAGTTTGTTTTCTCTCCCTGTAAAAGAGTGGAACGATTCTGCCTCTTACAGCTATTGTCTTTATACTGGGTGTTGTCTCGTCACATCAGTTTTTAATGACATCCGATTTGATTGCCCTGGCCTGCCAGTTTTGGCACCTGCTCCTGGCTTGTACTCTTCCTCAGCAGGTTCTGTGCACATCCCATCTGTATCCTGTCTTGCTCCTGTTCAAAGATGCTTCTTTCTGAGGAGCCCAGCTCCTAGGTCAGTGATTTTACCCATCTGATGGTTTTACTGCTGCTTGCTCCAAAAAGGAAAAAAAAAAAAAAAAAAAAGAGTAAGGAGTATTGGTGCAGCTTGTAAAACTACGGGTAATACCATTCTCTCCTCTTCAGATGAGGACGGTCTTTAAAAGGACATGTTTTTCCAGTTACTCTTGTACATCTCTGTTTGCGTTAGTTAGGCATCTGTGTTTGTATTAGTTACACCAACTGCCGTGCAAATTGAAGCACTAATGCTGTTGGAGGAGCCTGTCCTTGCAAAACACACTGTCCCTGCCTCAGAGCTGTGGCAGGCCTTCCTTGTCACCCGCGGGGCTGCTGAGCAGTGGCTGTGCTGGTGGGACATCTCTGCAGAGAACTTTGGGAAGGGGCAAGCTTCTGCAAGACCAAAACTTCCACCTCCTCCAGACATTTGTATCCCAGCCTGTTCAGAAAAATCACTAAAGTTACTGCAACTTCCATATGATTTCTAAGGGGCACTCTCCCTTCCCTTCCCCAGACAGAGAAGGAGAGAGTCCATCTGACAAAAAGCCGCCTTCTCCCTTATTTTCTCCCTCCACAGCAGGAAAAGCTGCAGTACACACACAAGTTTTTTGACAGTAGATAAACACTTATCACGAACTCTTTAAAAACACACCACTTTGCAGAATCAACGTCAACTGTGCCCCACAATCAACCACAAGATTGAGCCCAGCGCTCAGAGAACTATTTACTGCCCCTCACTTCCTGCTCTCTGTGACATACTGTAAGGGACTAATTCCAGAAGTGTAACAAAACTAAATGCCACAGGAAACAGGGAAAAAAAGAGTTAACATATGAGAAGGATCCCTACACACCTGCGAGACCCAAGCAGCTTGAGGAGGAAGATAAAAGTCTGGGCTCAGCTTCCCAGGGTCAAGTTTGTTGGTCTAGAGTGTGCTCTGAGGAAAGGAGCTATTTGTTTTATCACGCTGGTAAAGAGATGCCATCCAAGAAATCAATTAGCCCTGAGCCAAAAAAGCTGATTTCTTGATAGCTGAGGCCCCAAAAGCTGAAGTCTGAAGAAGACATCTAGCAGGTGTCAGACTGCCTGCTAGAGAAACCTGGACAGTAAGAGGTACCTCGAGTGGTCCTTTCTACCCTAAACAGGACAAACAATCCAGGGAACCAAGTAACTGATTATTCCTGACCCTGGGTAACCTGAGTGCTGGTGCTAAGGGCTTCTGGAGTCATTCTCTGACCAGCAGTGGCAGGGTTTCCTGGTGCAGATCCTGGCCCTAGGTCAGGCTGTTGCCTGAGGCAGGTTCTGATGCTCCTGGCTCTGATTTTCCTGTGCAATAGTTGCTGGACAGCTGTAAGCAACAGAACCTGGTTCCAGAGCCCAAAAGAACTGTAAAGAATTTGTGTCCCTGTGAACAGGAAACACTGTCTTTGTTCCTGTGTAGTAAACAGAAGCCACTGCTCCCCTGCCTGTAGGAGTAGCAGTAAATACCTCCACTACTGTAGACATTAATCTGAGCTGTAAGCTTATTCACAGGCCCTAAAATCAGAAGCTGAGACACTTAATCTGTTGATTCGCTCTAATGCCGGGAGGCCGCAAATGAGATTGGCTTCCCCGGTTACTATATTAGCTGTAAATAAAAAACGTGTAGAGTGCATCCCACACACACACACACTCTGAACAAACTCTTCCCCGCTCTTTCCCCGGGTAAACCGTAAGGCACTTCCCGAAGAAACATCCCTTCGCAAAGCGCGCTCCGCGGCACCTGTTCCGGCATCCCCGGCGCTGCGGACGAGCGCTGAGCCCCGGCGGAACACACCCGGCCCTGCTCCCCGTGCCGGGGCCCGGGGCCCGGCTCCCGCTGCCGCCGGGGGAAGGCGGGCAGGGAGGGGCCGGGGGCCGGAGGAGGAGCCCCGCCCGCCGCACTTAAGGGCCGTGACCGGCGCTGCCCGCGGCCGGCCGGGCCATGGAGCTGGCGCGGGACTGCGCGGGATCGCTGCTGCGGTGAGTGCGGGGAGCTCCCGCCCCTTTCCCGTGCGCTTCTCCATCGCCGCCGGGCTGCCCGGGGCCGAGCAGCCCTGGGTCGGAGGGCGCGGTGCGGGGCCGGGCGGGGCCGCCGGCGGATTAACCCCGGCGGGCGCTGCGTGGGAGAAGCGGGTCGGGACGCTGTCGCAGCCCTGCGACCCTGGCTGAGGCTCTGCCGAGGGAGGCACAGGTAGGAGCCCTGCAGCCTCAGCTGCCTTTGAGGTGCAGTGGCCTCTCGGAGCCCGAGGCTGCCGCTGGCTGCGCGCCGAGCGCTGGCGCACCGGGAGCGGAGCCCCGGAGTAGCCGGGAGCCGCTGGGACTCGGGGACAACACGACCGCAAGCCCGGTCGTGTTATCACCGACCCAGCCGCATCCGTGGGGGTACAGCTCCCTGCGCTGCTCGGGAATCCGTCCGCTGCCAGCTGCCCTCGTGGTGTCTCTGCAATTCGTGTTTGAGCAGGAGAACCACGCTGCGATCTGGTTGAACCCTAAGTCTCCTAACTGATTTCCGACCTTTTCCAATTTTTTTTGTCTTGGTTTGATTTTGGGTTTTTTAAATTTGTTTGGGGTTGGGGGTTTTTTGGTTGTTGTTGTTTTGGGTTTTTTTGTTTGTTTTCTCTTGTTTTGCCTCGCTGTTGCCGCCGCTGTCCTCTGCCAGCGAACCCTAACCTAAAAATCAATCCGTGCCGTATCCTGGAGCGTGTTGTGCAACGCTGATTTTTCTGAGTGAGAATGAAGACCATTGCACCACTTTCTTAGACAAACATATGGGGCATGTTGCAAACAAAGATAAAGAGTGAAATACGTGTACAGGGCTCGAGGCAGGCTTTTAATCCCTGTGTCCCACTAAAAAAAATTAATTCATCTCTCCCACCAGCTTTGACACTAGAGTGAATGCTTGTGGCAGCATTTGTGAAGCCCTCTCTAGCAGGTTGTAGTTATCTAAAACAAACGGATAAGATGCTAGAGTTTGAAGATATTTGATCATTCAATTATAATATATTTTTGTAATTTCTACAGTTGTACAATTCCTTCTTCCTTTAGAGAAGAGCTAGGACTTGATCCTTTTGGCTTTAAAGAATAATAAAACAATAGTGGTGTTGTCTGTATTTAACATGTCACTCAACTTTCTAATAAAACCAACCGCACCTTAGTTCTTCTCCACCACTTGTTTTGTGACTTAGCTTAGTCAGCTTTTAATAGGAAATTATTTTTGGTAACTCCAGTCTAACAGAGGAATTCCCTGTATCAGAAATTGGTTTGTCTGTGTTTTGAGGACAGCTGCAACAAGAATGGGTCTTTCTGAGAGCCGTGAATGTAGGCTGGCCTGTTTGAGCCTATGATCTAGGGAGGAGAGTGGCACACAAAATAAAAATGAGCTTTCAGCAATAGGCCCAGAAATGGAAGGGTTCACACTCTGTTTATCTGGCTGGTTTCCATCATCCTGGCTTTTGTCTCCTCATTATCTGAAACCTCAGCCTGCCCTGGAGTCCAGACTCGCTGCTTCAAAAGCAGGCTTAGTTTAAAGATGATATTGATAGGTTTTATCAAAATATAGGTGAAATGTTATCATTGTTCAAAAACTTCTTAAGATCTTTGCTGTTCAGTGACCGTCTGGTGGCGATAATGTAAGCTCTGGTTTATTAATCTGTTTCATTGCTCTGACTTTAGGTAGAACTAGGCAGCAGTGTGAGATGATTGATCCTGACTCCTTGAGAAACTTCTGCTCAGAGCTCCAAAGTATGGCTTGTGGAGTTGGCTGGGGTGTGAGCCCTGGTAGCTCAAGTCCTGCCCATGAGCTGTGCCCCCAACATTTTTCATTCTTTGTCAGCGTGTATGTTTTGGCTGTTACCCTTATGCTTTGTCTTTTATGAATGACAACTTGGCTTAAGTAATGGGAAAGAAAACTTTTCAGTGGGACTGATATTGACTGTCCTTGCAAAAACCAAAAAAATTGGCAGTACTCACATATAGATCACTCAGGTTACTATTCTACGTGCAAGTTTTCAAATTTGTGAGAGGCAATGAGGTGTAACCAGCTGTGAAAGCCCTTGAAACCCCAGTGCTGCACTTTCTAACGTCAGGGTGCCCTGTGAGGTGGTGCCACCAGCCCCAGGGTAGATGAGCAGGCTTCCTTCCCAGGAAAGAGACTCAGTGATTCAGAATGTGAGCTGCCCACGACCAGTGGGGTGATTGGGGGCCCATTAAGTTAGTCAGCAGAGAGATTGACAAACGCTCCCTGTCCTAGCAGGCTTCCCTTCTGCGGAGCTTCGATGCCCTTGTCAGTGTACTGTCACCTTGTCCTCCTCCCTGGCCCTCACCCTTCTCCAGGAGGAACAGTGCTTATTAGCTCTTCAATTTGGAGCAGTGCTTGCTTCCTGAAAGCCAGACTGGCTGCTCATCCTCACCAGCTTTGTCACAGGAAGGAGGGAGGTTTCCTTCAGCCATGTGTGTTTATATGCCAAATGTTGGAAGCCAGGGACCTACTGTATAGACAGGACTAGCAACAAAGGGGTAGCAGGAGCAAAAACAAAACTGCTGAACATTCTCCTCCTTTAAAAAAATTAAAGCTCCAATAATGCCAAGGAGTTTCTGAGGAAGGTAAACTTGTTTAGAGGGAAGGCAATAGCCCAGAAGAGTGGTTCAGAATGAGATCAGTAAACGAATTATTTGCTGAAACCTGAGTCTGTTCAGGAACAAAAATGTCATTCTGTGCATTCCAAAAGTATGCTTACAGACCAGATGAGAGGTGTGGAAAAGACATTTATTCTCTATGGTCGGTTTGGATTTGCATGAAAGGTATGACTGGGACATCATTAGTTGAGTAACTTTATACCATTTCATTGTTGTTCTATAAAGTCCTGTATTCACTCTCTGGCTGCAGATAAAGGCTGCCAGTTCACTCTGCCCTCAGTGAAAGTGTCTGAGAAGAGATTTTCCTACACAAAGTTGACCTTTTACACCTATGTGGGAGAACAAAATGGGGATGCATCCCTTTCCCACCTCACAGTAGTTCAATATTAAGGAGCCAAAGGTATATACAGAGGGTAAAGTCCAGGAGTGTGGGAGACAAAGTATTGCCTCCCTTTAAAAGACTTAGAAATCAGTCCTTCCCAGGTGTCAGGCAGAGTGTCACTTTTGGCAAGCTGACTATTGACCTAGCCATTATCATTTGGCAGAAAAAAGTGTCACTAGGTGTAGGTGAGAGCAGGTCTGTACCTTGGTGTGGGAATAGGCTCTTACTGGTGTAATGTGCTTGGTTTACCAAAGGTAAACGTGCAATTGCCCAGAAAAATCTAAAATCTCTTTCTGAAAGCTATTGAATTCTTCCAGCCTCGCTGGCAGCCTGCTCCAACACTCTGCATTTATGTACTTGGATCTCAACTTTGGTTTCATTAAACTCCTTCTGATACAAGCCTTATTATGTGTTTTTCAAAATCAGATGGAGTTTTATAGTCTGTAGTTTTAATTTACAAACGAATGCCTTGACTCTTTGGAAGTCGAGTGTAACTATATTGCAAAGCTCTGCTTGCATTCTGCCTCTGGGTGTTTTGAATATGGGTAAAATGTTCAGTCCTCCTAAAGCAAACTCATATCTTAACACACAAGATTGCTTTCAGCTAATTATGTGTCTCACTGAGTGTTTAGCTTGGAAGTAAAGAGAATGATCTAAGTAACTGAATGCCGTAGGAGTTGCTGCCTTTTAAATTCAGTTTTACAGCCCAATCAGCTTCACTGTGATTGTGACCTTGATGTCAGCAGAGCTAGAGGTGTCCCACGTCTGCTTGAAATCGTATTAATTTTAAAAGTCTTTCCAAGTGTCATGGGCAAGAGAGTTCAGAGATAACATATCTGTAGGGCTGTGTAGTATTGAGTTTTGAAATTAAGATCCAAGGGTCTTAATGTGACCTGTGAATTAGTTGTATAATGTGATTATGTCGACAGTCCTCCTTCTCGCAGTGCTTGACATGACTGTTTTTGTAACTATGTTGGATTTTTATTTGTCTTAGATCTTTCCTATCCATGGGAGCATCTGTAGGAGCAGTGACAAGACAGACCCTGTTCCCTCCTCTCATGCCTGCAGGGCGCCCTTTCCGTGTGTCCAATGCCTCCCGAAGCAGCCGGAAAGGAATTGTTGCCAGCAGCCTGCAAGAGCTCCTCAGCAAGGTAGAGCAAACAGTCCCACTCTGACTGAAACTTACAGCAAAACACAGTATCCCAGAAGGACAACCCACGGACCCTTGTTCTTCTAAAAAATCATTACCGGGGAGGTTCAGGAGAATATTTCAGATAAGCAAGTCTCAATATGAAATGGTGGGCTCTCTTTAGAATGCTAAAATCTCCTGGGGTTTTTTTCAGACTTTAGATGCCTTCGTTATAACTGCTGGAATAGTTACCCTGGTTTTGGAGGAAGATGGCACAGTTGTGGACTCAGAAGAGTTCTTCAAGTCCCTGGATGATAATACACACTTCATGGTTCTAGAAAACGGACAGAAATGGACACCAGTAAGTGTTGACTGCTTCTCTCTCATTTGAGTAGAAGTGGATGGAGTAATGCTTGTGGCTGCTAAAATTGTTGGAAAGAGGGGAGAACAGGAGGAAGAATTCTCCTGAAGAGGCAAAGTGTAAACTCCTTGTTGAGCCTTCCTGGATGAAAAAATCAAGTTCATGTTTCTTAATGTCCCTTGTTTGGACATAGATTTGTTGGCACAATCCACCAAGAATTGAAATAAAACATTACAACTAAAAATAATTATAGGGAAAATACCCTGCCTTTGGAGAAGCACAGAAATAACTTTGTTTTGAGCCTTTTTGTAACATGAAGAAAATTAGGACTTTGTAAGTTAAAAAAGACAATGTCCTTTAAGGTTAGATGTAGACTGTGAAAAACGCCCAAAGCAAGTTCTGCCTTCTGAATGCAGTAATAATTTAGTGAATGCTGGAAAAATGCCTGTGTTTAATTTTGCAAATAGCCAGAAGTTGGCATCAGAACCTAATGTTAGTCTGCATGCTTCAAGATATTAAAGAACTATCAAAACTGGCTTGCTTTAGCCTTCTAATCATATAAATTCAGTGTTCAATTAGTTATTTTGTATGGAAATAGTCATCTGTACGTTAATAACATAGAGTCAAACTCCTAACTGTTTTTTCATGAGATGATTGTTGCTAAAAAGCTGGCATCAGAATTTTTTCTGCCAGGGGCAGAGCTGGCCGCGGAGCTGTAAGCAGGGACACCATTTTTGTGCCTTCACGCGAACAGCTCAATCATGTGGTCCTGTTTTCCCAGTCTCCTGTTGCAGTGTGGGCAGCCTGTACATTTTTCCCTAAAATGCCTCACTGACTTACCAAGCTCTGCATCGGGGGCACGAGCTCCAAGGGCAGAAAAGCAGTTGCAGCCAGGGTGTGACTCCACCTTGCTCCTTTCCCATCTCCTGTCTGGCACTGCAGCAGCACAAGGTTGAATGCAGCCCCTCTCCAGAGTGTGCTGAGTGACAACAGAGGGACTGTCACAGCTTCACCAATCACCTGCAGTGTAGCACCAGCTCTGTCCTGCTTTATCCAAATATTCTGGGTGGTCATGGGGAGGGGTGTGGGGAGATGCTTCCAAGCACACCAACTGCTTGTACGTGTCCAATGCTGTTGTTGATAGGGGACCCTGTTGCTGGAGCTTGGAGGTTATCAAAGTAAAACGGGCATAAAATTGCTGGCTAATGATATACTGCTGTGTTTAACTTTGTCTGACTTATCATGGCACTGTCTGAGGGCTGGGGTGACAAGTACAAAAAGGCCCAGTCTTACACAACTTCATTGCTTCACTTGGCATGCAGAAAACAGCCTGGCAGCTGCCAGGTCGTTAACCTTGAGCGGAATGTGCTGAGCAGAGGATCCTGTGTATCCACTAGATGTCTCTGTAAATATGGGTTCTCTTTACTATTTTCTTTTTGTTCTTCCTTTCTTGCAGCACACACCCGGCAGCAGACAAGGGCTGCTTTCAATAAAGGAGGGTGGGTTTAAGGTGGAAGATGACTTTCTGTGCTCTCTCTCCTTTGCTTTTTCTCTTAAAATCTCATTATTAAATCTTTGACATAATCAGCAGTGGTTCCCTCGCTGTGTTTCTTTTTAGTAGGAAGAAGGCGATGTTATAAGCCAGGTTTTGAAATGAGTACCTGACTTTTCACAAATGTCATCTTCATGGCTGTTTCCAAGAGTGCTCATCAGTATTGTGCTCCTGACTAAACAGAAGGACCTGATGCCGTCCTGGTTATTTGGTGGCCTAACCTTGCTGCCTCAGAGAGCAGCCAGAATGTACCAGGATAAATAAATGGCAGGAGCACTGTCCAGTGGCATGCCCTGTGCCTTCAGTGTACTCTGAAGAAGCTCTACTACAGAAAATAAATATTCAGGAGGTGCTATGTCACTCTAGAATTTCAGTGTCCGTTTGGAAAGCTTCAGAAGCTAGTTCAGGACTTGAAAAACAATACATAAGCTACAGACCTCCTGTTCTGTGTGCTCATGCTTTTAATTCTAGTTTAGAATTAACCAAGAACTAGCCCCAAGACTGGAATAGGCAAAGCTGCTTCTGAAGAGCTGCGCTGTTAATAATTGTCTTGCTGTAATTTCCTGTGTTGTGGTACAAGCTGTCTCTCTCTCTTTTTAAATCAGACAAAGAATGGAGTTGTCGCTGTGAGAAAAAAGAAGAAAATGGGAGTAGCTAACATCACATTTGATCTGTACAAACTGAACCCTAAGGATTTTATTGGCTGCTTAAACATCAAGGCAACCTTCTATGAGATCTACTCTATCTCGTATGACATCAAATGCATGGGAGCAAAAAGCGTATTGAGGTGAGTGTGTTTCCACTCCTGATTGGGTGTCTGTGCTAATGTAAAAATCTGTGTTTGCTATCGGTTCTGTGAAGCAGGTGTGTTTATAAATTTAGTATTCTTGTTATTTCTTACATAATGGCCAGTTTGCTGACGTAAGGTGGATAACTGACTGGTAAAAAACTTCCTGTGGCTTTTTATGATGGAATCTTAAATTTCCCCCAAGGCAAAACACTTATCAGCTTGTAATCACTGCAGGGGTGTAAGTACAGTTTCTTTGTTCTGCTGAGAGGATTTCCTCACATTTCCTTGACTTGTTTGTCTGAAGAATGCAGAAGGCTGGGGAAGAAACTCTTTGAAGAGGAGACTTCAAGGGGATGAAATGAGAGGAATTTGAGATCTAATGTCAGGGGTCTTAGAGCTTGCTCAGACATTGCCGTTCCTGTTTGCCAGATTCACCACTACAGCTACGTGGAGGCAAAGAAGAATGGAAGAGAGATGACACTCTGCTCTCTTAATGCGGATTTGTCATCTGTAGTAAGCTGCGACCCCAAGTTTCTCTACCTGACTTTTAGAATTCTGGTGGGGACACAGTGGTGTGTTGTTACTGCATTTTATTACTTGAGGACCAGATCTGGCAGACAGCAGATGTATATGTCAGTGACATGTGTCAGTGAAGTTTTGACTTGTCCTGAGTGACATGTGGCCTTTAGACGAAGGCTTTAAGCAGTCCTTCCTCTGCTGATGCAGGTATGCTGATTAGCGTTGTAATGCTGATCTTGTTCCCCGTCTCTGTCTCACTGACCTCTCCCACCCTAGTTGGGTGGTCCCTTAATCTTTCAGGCTACAGCTGTTGTGGCAGTAGACAAGGCTCCTCTCTGGTCAGGATGAAGTGATTATCCAGCTACGTGCTACACCCACCTGTAACACTGACTTCATTAGGGTTTCTTCAAAGCAGAGGTTTGCCCGTGGACAGCTGCACTCCTGCAGCTCCTGTGTTTGTCAAGTCTCTCCAGCCAAAACAAACTCTGATCTCTGACTGCCTGCTATGGAACTGAGTATCAGCACTGGAACTTGTGCTGCTAAGGAGAGTTTGAAGTGACAATTCTGCCTCCCTGCCAAGAGGAGGGCAGCTGGGGGGAAAGGAGCGGTGCTGGCAAACAGCTGAAGTAGCTGTGGAGTTCCTCTGGAAGCTCTGTTATGCTGCAGTGTTGGGCTGTAAGGGAAGTGTCACTGTCAGGGTGGGACGACAGTCTGCTAGCAAAGACAGGGTGACAGAAGAGATAACCTTGGGTACCCTTGACCACAACGGTGACATGGCCTGCCTCAACTTGCTGTTGAAATCAGAGGCAGAAGGTGTCAGGATCCTGGTGTAGCCCCTCTGCTAATGAGTTCCAGATTGCTAACTCTGATGCCCTCTCCCTGAGGCCACATGCAGAGTGTGGAGGGAAGGGACTGAAAAATGCTGCAGCTGTTCATGATGGGAGGGGCTGGAAGCCTGCCAGGTCTGATTAGTGCGTTTCCCCTCGTGGTGTTTCCCTGCGGCGTCCGACTGAAGGATCAAATGTCCAGTTCAACAAATAACTTGCTCCGTGGCTTAAGTGGCAACTGCTCTTGTGTGCAAGTGACACACTGCAGCTGCTGCAAAGCCCAGCACCAGGTGCAGCTTTCTTTACAGCTCTAAAGCTCCTTGGCCTGTTCTGTGTGGTGGAGGAAGGACATGCTGAGACGGCACGTGTGGGAAGCATGAATAAGGGTACAGTGTTCTTTAAAGGCTCCACAGGCTCTAAGTACAGGGTATTCTACTATTTTGAGGTGTTGGATTTCAACTGCAGACCTTTCATGACAGTGAGGTTAAAAATGAATTTGTAGGAAGAAGATTTTTCCTTCTCTGCTTAAGCTCAAAGGACAAGTGAATATAAGCAGAGGGTTCACAGCTGCATGTTTTCTTAGACAGGAATTCAGAAAATCTTCCCACTTTTTTTTGCAGAAGAGAGACTGATCTGGTTTCTGCATCTTCAGAAACTGATCCCATTCCAGTTTTGGAATGGTTCCAGTTTTTTCGTGCTGCTTCCCAATGCCTCAGCTTCATACTTGTGAGGGCCCTCCCAACTGCTGGGGGATGAGATTCAAATGTAGCTGTCAGTACTGATGACCCTGTTTTTTCTTGCAGAATGCAAGATGCAGTTACAACTAAGTTGAATAGATGACCATTCAAATATGACTATTTCTATTCCCCTGTGAAGATCCACAGTTTATATTGTCAACCTCTGATGCTTACCTGATGTTATCTTATGGATTTGTACTGATTCTTACACAGCACTATATACCTGAATGCTGATTTTATCAAATTTTTAGAAAATAAAATAGTTGTGAACTGCTTGGCCAGCACTAATTTTCCTGCTTCACCTGTTTTGCTGTTGAGTGTCCACTGTAATGTGATTTAATGTGATTGTTCAGCTTCAGATCTAGTCAGGTTTGATCTGTGGCTTGGAGATACATACAGGGTTGTACGAGTGAATGACAGAGGTGAGACATGAGCTGAGTTTATGCTGCAGGAATGCTGCTCCCAGGCAAAGTTGTCTTCTGTGGAACTGTGATGGTTTGAGTGATGGCTTTGCAGAAGGCCTGTGAGGGTCTAGCAGGAAGTCAGCCTGCTTTGTTGCATGTGTTTTTTTGGTTCTGCCAACATGTCAATAGTTTTCTGTCAATCAAGTATTTTCTCTAAAGAAGGTACAAAAATGGCCATCTTCTGAGAAGTGAGAAGGAATGAGAGGGGTTTTAAAATAAATCAGCTTAAATCATCATAATGTTGTGGGTGGAAAGGGGTAATGTAATCTTGCTGGTGATTTTTTTTCTTATACAAATTTTCTTCCAGGAAAGTGCTTCAGCTAATATCCCATGCAGCACAAATAACTGGACAGTTTCTTCTCTACACTGGGACGTACATGTTGCAGCTGATGGGTGAATATGATGAAGATGACATGTGCACGAGATCAAGGCGGGAGTAGCAACCACAGCTGCGCTTCTGGTGTCGAATCTTTTTGCTTGAAGACATTCTCTTGCCTGGCTCTGATTGTAATAATGTTATAGTAGGGGGGTGCCCACTAATGTGAACTAACATTTTTCCCGTTTGGGAATGCTTGTAGGCCTTAGTCATAAAGTGTTGGATGTTCACAGGCTCTAAACACCACAAAAAGATGGGTGCCTGATGTCTGAGAATTTGGCAAAAGGAGAGAGAGAGGACAGGTTTTTGCCCTAGCAATTCAAAATGGAGAATAAGTATAGTTGGAAACTTGCATGCTTTGTAACCAGTGGAATATTTTTTCACCAAACAAGACATTGTTTTGTTCTTTTTGGGTGTTTGTTTGTTTGTTTGTTTTTCATGCCAACTACTTGCATTCTGAACAGACAGGGCTGTAAGGTGAGGGCAAGGTGACTGTGGGGTTTGTTTATTTGTTTGTTTTAATCCTTAACAGTGCTAGTATTAGTGTGAAACTGGCATTGAGGTGAAGTGTACCTATTTACTCCTGCTGACAATGGAACTACATAGTATAACTTCAATCCTACTTCAGCGAGTGACTCTTCTCATGAAGCCTAATTGGAGATTGTGCAACTACTAAGCAGAAGGTTAAGATTTAGCCTTACTTCCTTTAAATCAAATAAAAACTTTTCATTATAGTTCTTTATATTTTTCTTCAAATTTTCAGGATGTTCAGGTTGTTACAGGTCATACAGTTGAAGAACCTGATATATTTTTTTTAGTGAATCTGATGTCCAGTTCTGCCTGAGCATTGAATAATCTGCCATGTTTTCATGAATATGGCTTATAAGCAAGCTGCTGAAGCTTTTTTCAGGGGTTAAACCACCACTTCTGTAAATTTTACTGTCACAAGATGACACTAGGGTCTTAAGTTGGGCTCGAGGTATGCTTAAGAGATGCTGGATGTTTTGTTGCCCTTGGGTTCAGGGGAGCGCAGCAGGACATTATGTGGTCTTGCAAAACATACATGTATGCTCTAAAGTGAATATTTGTGGTATCATAGTCTCCCAAGATGAGCTGTATTAAAGGACAAAGTAATGTTTCCTGCAGTTTACTGAACTGTTGCTAAGCCCAGCTTTCAGTAAGCTTTTCCTCAACAGTGTGAAAAATTGGATATCAAGTAGCCTTAGGCATCTTGTGTCAAAATGCAAACTTCACGTTGGTGAAGGAAAAAAAGCCCAATTTTGGTTGTTCACAGGTGTGACTTTTGAGGATTTTGTTTGCTTGCACATGAAGAATTTTAGGAAGGCTGAAAGCTGTTAAGGTGACATCAGATGCAGGAAACGTGTCTGTCCTGACAGTAGGTGCCGCCTAGTAAGAGCAGCTCTGGTGCAGAGAGAACAAGTGGGGCAGGGGAGGAAATCAGTGGGAGCAAAAGGGAAAAGGCCCCTATGGAACCCCCAGTCCTTGCCATGCCACTGAGGCAGGAATCCATTAACTGTGTGCACCACCTGCATTGACCTGAAAGAGAAGCAGGAAGGTGGAAAAGATGAAATCTCATGGTTGGTGGTATCATTTCTGACGATATCAAAGTCTGGGTCTGTATACTTCAAAGGTCACTCATATGTGGGAATATTGCCCTTGCTTTTATCTGCAAATCTCACCTCCATGTGCTTATTTTTGCCTTCCCACTATGAGTGTGGCTATGCCAGCTGGAGCTGCATCTTTCAAATCACCGTTGGGAGGAAAGGCAGCCTAAACCCAAGTGCTAAAGGGGCTGATGGACACGAGTTTGGTCAGTCTCTGCCCATCTCTTCAGTAATGGTATTACTAATAAATAGACAGCTAAGAAAAACCTTGGTGTCTTTTCCTAGTTCCTGTTGTTTCCCATCTGCTTCTGAGTGCTTGCTGGAGGAGGCGGAGGGCATACTGCTCCAGATAAGGGGAGGACTTGTTCTTTCCTAATTTCTCACAGGGAAGAGCGCCTGGAGCTTGCAGCACTGTCAGGTGTCCTTCAGAAGAAAACAATAAGCTATTCTGGGAGTAATGAGAAAGCTTCCATTTTGATATAACCTCTTTATATTTTATCTGTATTTTTCTTGACACTCCCTGCGTAAATGATTGTTGCTATGTTAATTGTTGGCCGAAGTCTTTCTATCCCTGTCAAGGAATTGCATTTAACTGACTTTGCAAGGACACGGTAATTAACTTTTTCAGCTTTTAAGGACAGCTTTTTCTGTTAAAACAAGCACACCTCTTGAAAGCAAATTCTCTTAAATGCTTCTAAGAATATGTTGCCTATGGTGGGAGCACCAGCATTAAAAAAAAGTAAAACAACCTAACTAGCTCATTTTTGCTTTGAGTTGCTTCTTCAACATCTGTAGTACAAAAGCTTGTGCATGTCTGAACTGTGCAGATCCCAAATTCCAGCCTCCTCTAGCCCGAGGCAATTGTTACAGGACTAACACTCCATAGTTTACAGCAGCACTATCTGGGTATCTAGCAGTGATCTGAAAAGCTAACCTGCTATGAATGTGCAATGTTTTTAAGCAGCTGCTGCTTCAACAGCTTAAGCTGCTGAAGGTCCTGTGTGCAGCAGTCTCCATCTTGGAGAAATTACCTCTGTTCAGCTGTTTGCATTTTAAATTAAAGGGGCTCAGCTTTGATATTTTCCAAAAATGGGAGAAGTGTTCTGGAAGTTGTGTCTGAAATTGTTTCATTGCTTCTGAATCTGGGTCTTTCCCAGGCTTAGTATTTGGAGGTGATATTTGCTACTGTACCAACTTCTTTCTGGAAATAAAGTTTTGGCTTTAGGTCAAACTGGAGGAGTTTGTCATTCTCTGAGTTGGAACCAGTTTGATTTTTTTTTTTCCCAGACTGCTTAGGAATTATATGTTTTACTTCAGCTGTATATGGTATGCAACAAAGAAAAACTTCAGCATTATCTGCCTTTCAGAAAAACTATATACAAAGTGCTGTACCATATCTAGCAAGACAGAGAAAAACTAAAAGCACAGGCTCTTAACTGCAGGTATATGGAGAAGCAGCTAGATTTTTCTACTTGGCATTTTTAGCTTTAGTTTTAATTCCCATAAACTCAGTTAACCTGCACTTGTTGCTGTTGCAGACAGGGCTGGGAGCAATGACATGCAGAAGGTGTGAAACATGTTTGCTGCCTCCTTGCTTGCACTGACCCTTTTTGCCTGTTGCTTTGCATCACTTACTAACAATGCACCAAGTCCGACTCTCTGGTTACCAAAAAAGGAATTTTCCCTGAAGTAAGAGACCTTGTTGACTCAGGCACTGCTCATGTTCTGCAGACAGAGCGAAGTTTCTTTCTTCATGACCAGAATGAAGAATCTAGTAGCTTTTGTGCGTGTGCAGTTTATCGTTACTTCATTTCCTTCCTTTCATAAACCCATGGAAGTTTTCTTGCACCTTCCGATTCTTTCAGGAGAAATAGGATTACAAGCCCTTCTGTCCAGGGAGAGAGGAAAAAGCAGGGTCTAAATTCCTTAGATGACTTGAAATATGCTGTAGGAAACATTATAAATCCCTTCCCTACAGAGGAGAGGAAGATAAAAGCAGGAAAATTGGACTTTGAGCTGGAATTTTTTTCAGTGAAGTGTGCAGAGAGGTAGGTATTCACAGTTTTGGAAATGCTGGTAATTCTGAATTTTAACTGTGAAGATAACATCATATGATAATTTATAACTGGCAGAAATATAATTCTAAATCATTTCAGTGTGTTTCTTCCCTGAAATAACACTTGAACTAAAGGCACAAGCTACTTAATTAGAAGCAAAAAAAAAAGGTTAAAATCAAAGTACAAAGCATATTTTTGACTTGATGCCCCAAAGTTTATTAGGGGTTTTAACATGATTAACATACCACTTCAGTTATGTATCAGCAAGTATCCTTGCTGGGCTTAGAGTTTATCACTGCTTCCTCTACCTTACATTGTCATATATGTAGCTAAGATATTTTTAAGTGTAAGGATTTTTGTTTTGTTAAGGGAAAATATAGTATTTTCCCAATTTTCAAGCTCAGTAGTTTAACTTGCTGTGAAAATTGAGACGGGTGAAAATTGCGTTCAGTGATAGCAATATTTTCTGCTGTGTGGTGCCAATTTTAAGGAACACTGTTCATGAATAAATAAAATCAAGTAGTGGCTTTGGATGTTGTCTCTATTCATTTCCAGAATAACTGACTCCTGAAATAATCATGAATATTAATGAATCTGTGGTCTGGCACAAACCCTTTCCAAATGCTGGACTGTGGCAGTGAAGTAACTGGATACTATTATATGGCTCTGGACTCTTAACTCTCTATTGCTGACTCACTTTCTGGCCTCAGAGAAAATGTGCAAACTGTGTTTCCTTTCATACAAAAGGTTTGCTTTCCTCCATCTCTTACAAAAGTTGCAGAAGACTACAAAATACTGAGTTCAGGAGATAGAAGGGTTCAGTGATCTCTGGTGTTCACTAGACACTGTTAGGATTGAGGATCTCTTTATTTTGCCTCACAAAACCCCTCTGCAGTCATTTGCCTAAAGATAGAGTAGAAGACGTTTGACTGCAGGGAAAAAATTAATTTAGTTTAGTGAAATATCATATTTGTCTAGTTGAGGATTAACTTAAGCTTGAGGGGGGTTAGCATGCAGGTGTGATTTGTCTATTGCTCTTCTATCTAATAAGTACATCTTGTATTTAGCTCAAGGGACAGCTTTGCAGAGCTTGACGAACAGAGCAGTTCCCCTCTTGTGAGGGAATCAGAGTCTGGTTTCCTGCTGGGGGAAAGCACAAACTAGGACTGCATTTGGTTTGGTGGCAAGGCTTTGGCAGTGGGAATGAGAGGGATGCTGTGGGGGTGGCCTCTGTGTCGTACAGAGCTGCGTCCGTCTAGGTTCAGAATGAGCCCACCATTACCCAAAGCTGAGACCTTCAGGCAAGCTGGTGGTGTCTCTGTGGAAACACGTCTAAGAAAGGGTGAGAAGTGCTGTGCAGCAGCTGTGAGAAAGAACTGGAAAAAAGGTGGGAGATAACCTGCAGACATCAAGGTCAGGAGAGAAGTGGGAGGAGGTGCTTCCCGTGCCAGACAGAGCTTTCTCTGCAGCCTGTGGAGGAACATGCTGGAGAAAATATCCACCCATGGAGGCCCCCCTGCCACAGCAGGTGGACATGCCTGGAAGGAAGCTGCAGCCGTGGAGAGCCCATGAACGAGCAATTTTTCTGGCAGGAGCTGTGGCCAGTGAGGAACCCACACCGGAGCAGTCTGGTCCTGAAAGGCTGCACGCTGTGGAAGGGAGCCACGCTGGAGCAGACTGTGAAGGACTGTATCCCATGGGAAGGGCCCCTAGTGGAGCAGGGAAAAGGGGGAGAAGGCAGGAGCAGCACAAAAGAAGGGATGTGGACTGATCATGACCCTCATTCCTCTACTGCTTGGGGACAGGGAGAGGAGGTAGAAGAGCTGGGAGTGAAGGAGTGAAGCTGAGCTTCGAAGAAAGAGGAGGTTGGAGAAAGTGGTTTTGGTTTTGTCTTTTTTTCTCACCATTCTATTCTATTTTTTGCTGAAATTAAATTGATCTTCCCTGAGTTGTGTCTCTTTTGCTGACATCAGTAATTGGTGAGCGATCTCCCCTGCCTTCATCTTGACCCACAGACCTCATCGTCTTATTTTCTCCCCATGACTGTTGAGGGGATGAAGTGAGAAATTGGCTGGTGGGTGCCTGGCAGACAGCAAAGTTTAACATACCGCAAGCACAAAACACTAGAAGCAGAAATAAGCAAAAGTCCCAAGGTGTTTGTGCTGATGGTGGCCAGTAAAATTGGAAACAAATCTTTTGGAGTGTTTTCTCAATGGCTTTTCACAGCGATGTTTGGAGGGACTAAATCCAGTCCTACGCAGGACAAAGTTAATATTTTCACTTTACCAAGCTCGGTCTCGGGCATGGTTTTTCTAAGGTCACCCATCAGTCTGGATCGTTCATAGTAGGCCCCACTCCTAATGTGTTCTTGATCAGGAATATTTATTAATAAATAGCAATTATCTCTTGCAATTATCACAGGCTCCAGAATCAGGATCATGCATTCTATCCAGTTCCAACATAAAAAATTGATTGACCAACAGTTTTCTAAAAAGTCTGCTTCAATAATTAGCATATATTATGTATAGATTAGGTTGGGGGGTTTTTAAATAATGTAGCTATTGTAACAGGTTGTTTGTGATTCTGTCGTGTTAAAAAAAGAGAAAAAGCTTAGATCCTCAGACAACAACTCTATTTAAGAAAACAGTAGCTTAATGATGTGTGTAGTCAGTATATTGTAGACACAGAAATCTCAGACATCTAAGAAGTCCTTTAAAGTCCTAAAGGTAATTTCTTCTGACACATTTTTAATTACATCATGAAGACCATAATCTTTTATATTAAAAACACTTCTAATTACAAAGCATCTTCCCTCACATAGCTACGTGGCTTGGTTGGCTACAGCTTTTTATTAAGGAGTGTTTTCAAATACTCTTCTTCCATCTCAAAAATCAGGAGAGAATGTACACGAAAACTGTAGATAATCTTATTTAAGTAGGAGGACTGCTGACTTATTACTGAGCTAGACAAACTGAAATCTATGGTAAACTCTATTTTATTCCTGAGAAGCTAAATTGCAAATGCCATAACTTCAGTGATTCGTGTACAAAATATGCTTAATGTAGGTGCTCTCCCAGCTGCAGCCCTCTTGCTTTCTTGCCCACTTAGGGAAGTTGCCTAGAAAAGCTGCCTTGAACAGTTGCAGAACATTGTTCTAATTTCCACCCAAGTGATCATGCTTTCCAAATAAAAGTCACTATCTTCCAGGATAACCAATGTGTTTTCAGAGATGATTGATTATTCAACAACAAATCCATTTTACCAGAAATCATGAAGTACTATATAGCTGCTGCTAGTATTCCAGTCTCCCAGAAAAGCCATTTCGTCTTTGGATGGGATGATCAAGTTGGTTTTCCTCATTATTATAAGCACTTTCTGCATACTACATCAGTATCAATATTTCATCATGATAAGAAAAGTACTGTCTCTAACAGTTCCACCTTTGTGACCACTGAATTTAGTAAACAGTCCTCTCAATTCCTCCTAGTCTTAGCTGGCCCTGACATGGTACCATGTTCAGTTTTCACACAAGTTGTGATCACTGAAAACAAAACAGGTTTTGTCACTTGCAGCATCAGCTATGACTAAAGGTGGTAGCAATCTAACAGATAAAAGTCCCTTTTTTTTCTCTATCTCTCCAAAGGTTGTTGAGTTTGGTGGGGGTTTAATTGGAGTGGGGGGTGGGGTTGCTTGGTTGGCTGGTTGGTTTTGACCTTTTGGTTTTTGGTTTTCTTTCACTAGAAAAATTCCAGCTGCGTCATTCTGTTCTTTTTCTCTGTGCCTGATGTCACCACCTTCAAGCACTCAGTTCCTTCAGCTATTTTTCTATACCTTGCTCTGGTAATCCCTTTACACATGAGACCTGTTATGTTGTTTCTCTTGTGGCCTTCCATCACTTATAACAGATCCCCTTTGGTCACATTCAAACTAAAAATACTTCATGACTGAGGGGACAACGGGGTGGGGCGGGCGTGAGGGCGTGGACAGCTGTTTAAGCAAATATAAATTAAGAAAAAAAAAATTATGTCTTTCTTGTTCTAGTTGTTCATGTTAAGTCTTTTCACATAGAAATGATCAGCCTCCTTGTTTCTGTAGCACTTTTAGCATGACCATCTTCCGTACTAACCAAGCTGCTGTCCTGAGGTGAGACACCTCTGATTACTTAGAGCTGTGCCCTGCTCCTGACAGATCGTACAGGCTACATGTAACATGAAGCCGCTGTTCATTAGCAGAGTCAGGACACCACAATGAAATAAATTTACACAACAGGGATGTATCTCTCTGCAAATCTTCCATGCACAGGCAACAACTGCGTCTCCACACCCTTCCCACAAAGCAGTGGCTTTCAACTGTGGAGCCAATGTACATCGTAGCCCCATATCCTCCCCCATTCTGGTTCTCTGCTCAACAAAGCGACCATGAAGCGCATTATTCACCGGGCCAGCAGTGGGCTGAGCCCTGGCCCTGGGCCAGACTGACCTCTTACATTCTTAGCATTCATAAACCTTTAGATCACGAATATGGTGATGCTGCTCACAGGCTGCAGTCCAAGGCAAGGGGTGAACACCCTCAGTACCACTGCTGCAGAGTGCTTTTCTAAGAAAAACAATGTTCAGTTCTCTCTGTGTGTGAATGTTGGCTTGCTCTCCTAATTCCCAGTAGGTGACTCTTGGAGTACCCTGCTCAGAGGGGGATGGTTCAGCTGCTATTGTGCGTCCAGTTTTAGAACACGTTCCTTCAGTGGCTGCACCCACCCACCCCTGACAGTGCTGAGGACTGTGCTGTTAAAAATAAGACAGGCTTTGTCCAGTCATAGCTTGTGCTGTGCTGTTTGTCCTGGGGCTTGTGGACTTGTGAGGAATGGCGCTCTTCTTCTCACAAATGTAATCTGAGAGAATCATTTGTGGAGCAGGCTAGGCGTGGCATGCTGGTCTGGGCTGGACATGTGTGACAGATGAGTGGGATCTGTGCTGGTGAGGGAAGGGTGGCAGCCAGGAGCCACTCACCACCTGAGAAAATGGGCGAGGAGGAAAACTGTGACTCACCTGAGAAACCCAAGACCTAACTGGAGCAATTTATAGCCGATTTTAGCTGCAAACCTGCTCTTATAGAAGTGTTTCCCACAGTGAGATGAATCACTTTTACTTGGAGAACTACGTATTTCATCTCAAATATATGTTTTGCTTGGTAAGTATTAAATAACTGACAGTCTAAACAGGACTCCAGCCCTTCATCTTAGAGGTCTATTGCTTTTTTTCTTTTTTCTTAGAGAATAAAATAATGAAAAGTTACATTTGTGCAATAAAACCTAAACCTATCTCTCCCCCTTCCCTTCCCACATGTTGCCGTACAGATCTCTGCTGCAAGGTGTTTTACTCAAGAGTGTTAAGGAGACTGATCTGGGTGGGATAAGATGCTTTAGCAACAGAGGATAAGAAAATTCCAGAAGAAATCCACAGATTGTGCTTGGACCTGATCTGTTCAATTCTAAATTATCTGTGGGAAAAAAAGTACTGAGCTGGTAAATCTCTGTAATTGTACAAAAATCTTCAGGATAGTTAATCAGGCTACCAGGTGGACTGAGTTTCGGAAGTATTTCATGATGCTAATTTGAATAAACAACACCTGATGAAATTTAATATCCGTAACTGCACAACACAGGAAAAACCAACCCTGTATTTCCAGTGACAGTATTTAATTTAGCTGTCACCACTGTCAAAAGGCATCTTGGAGGTAGTGTGAACAGTTTAATGAAGGAAAAAGTTCAGCAGCAACGAAGAGGGCAAATATAAGGCATATTAGAAAATAAAAACCAGACCAGGAAGCAACCTCTAACACTGCAGAAAACGATGGCCGTGATTTAAATACTGTCACTCCCATTTCACAGACACTGCAGTAGAGCTAGTAAAGGAGGCCGATAAGCAAGGACTATCACAGGAGTGCAGGATCACACTCAGACCTGAGAAGATTAATTAGTGTAATACTTTCAGCTCAGAAAATTTTGGACAGATAGGGAAAATGGAGAACAAAAACACTTCACCTTACACTCAGCTACAATTAGGTCATTAGGAACTGGTAGACACTGCTTCTCAAAATAGAAGAGTTATGGGGCACCAATTTCAGGTGTCAGCTTTACGACAGAAAGAGTTACTTCTTCACAGGATGGAATTCAGTTGTGCATGGAAGGCAATGCCATAGAAGACTTTGGAGGCTGAAAGTGTAACTGGGTTAAAAAGCAATTACGTAACTTCAAGGATGCTTGAAAAGAATTATTAAATATGGGGTCCAGATCCTTCCTGTGGTTCAACAAAGGCTTAATCACTGACTGCCAGATGTAGAAGGGCATTTCTGCGGAAGCATTACCATATTCTTTCCCTAGCATCCATCACTGACTACTGTCAGAGATGTAATTCAAGATCAGAGAGATCTTCCATCTAATCAAGACCAGCTGCCATCAATGTACTCATCTGGTCAAAACATGCTTTTTCTCCTAATAATCTTTAGCATGACTTCTGGTTAAGAGACCTTTTTGTCCTTGTTGTGATGTCTCCCACACTCGAAACACCAGGATTTCATTGATAAGCCCTGCATTGTATTGGCATCTATTCAGAGCTAACTAAACTCCAAAAGCAAGCTGTTAATATCTCATATTCATTTTCCTCTTACAGCTCTACCACTCACTCACCACATGATACAGACAATGGAGGGTATACATTCCAGCTAGATTATGTTTTCACTCTGTCCTCCAAACAGCTTGGTTCCCCAAAATCTTTAGTGTGTAGAGAGGCTGGAGAGCTGAACACAGACAAATGCCTGCCTTAATTTAGCATTCCCACAGTCTTGGTTGTAGCTGTAAAGAAACACTAGCTTGGCTCCTTTACTGACTCTGTTGAGCACAGAGTGCAGCCCATGCTCTGGCTCTGTTTGTTTGTGTAGCTAAGTGACCGATTAGAATGGAGGCTAAAAACACAGCCACACCAAACACATATTTCTGCCTGACAAAACATGCAGGTACATGCTTCCCTCTGCTCCAGGTGCTACAGCTATTGCATAAAAATCACTATGACCAACTGTGCAAAAAGTCCTGGATGAGTAATTGCTAGCATTGAGGCTAAGCATGGGGAGAAACAAAGGGCTGAAAGAAATTACTCATTCATTACTCAAAGGACAGAAAATATGTTACAAATCAAAAGACATTAAGTGCTGGAAAGTGCAAAAGCACCTGTACTCAAGCACATGAATATGCAGGGTTGGAGTCGTAGTTTTCCATCCATCTTGTCAAGCAGAGATAGAAGTGTGTGAAAATGCAGCTGGAAACTCCTTTGGACGAGATGGTGGAATTCCTCCAGTGTCACTTCACAGTCTCTCAGACTTTGCACCTTAACATATTTTGCCCTGACTTGACTTAGTGACCTTTGCCTTAACATTACAAAGTTCAGACCACATCTTGTGGGCTAAAACAAACATCAGCAGTATCTCCACTGACAGCTACAGATAGCAGCCAGATGAGTGGCCTTAAAACAATCCCCTGAGTACTGCGTTTGAAATAGGTGGCAATTTGTGACACCACAGCTGCCACAGCAACAAGTTTAATGGGCAGGGAGGTGAGAAAGCAAGAAACTGTTTGAGAACTGTATGAAATACAATGGCTTTTCTGGGCAGAATATAAGCTCCAAAACACCTGAGCTAAATGTGTAGTCTGGTGTTTGTCTTTATAGACCATACTCTTCTGTGTGTGTGTGTGTGTGTCTTGCTGTCTCACTTCCCCTTTTCAATGTTTTTGTTGGGTTGTTGAGCTGTTTCTAGACTCATCTGCAGCTGCAATGTCTCTGTAACTCATGTGCCTCTTGCAGATTTTGTCACAAGAGACTGATGGAAAAAGAGGTAGTCGTGGAGATATACGGGTACCCACTTGAACAGGAGCATGACTTCCCATGCTTGGTTTTCTCAGGAAGCCAGGCAAAACAAAACAAAACAGAACAAAAACCAAACCAAAACCAAAACCCAATTCTCTTAAGATTTTTTTCCTTTCTTAACTTGCATGAAACTCTTCAGACTAAAGAAGAAAGACAGGAACTAAACTGATCTTTGGACCTTCCTTCTAAAGGTCACCATGGACTTAGTAGCATTTGCTAGACTGCTACAAGCCGTTAGAGTAAATCCACCATGTGGATTATATTTATTGCTTTGGTATTTAATGTAAGCGCTAACAAGCTTTATAACACTGGATAGACTCTTGCTGATATTCTTAAATATCAAGATGCAGCGTATTTATCATTCTGAAAAAAGAAAAGAGTAGCTAACTTGTTAAATGTTCTCTTATGGCATGAATTTCTCTCTAGTCCTTAAAAACTCCAGCAAATAGAAATAGTCTTAGCAACAACCCTGATATAAACACAAATGTGTTTCCTGAAAAGCAGGAAGCAGCTTAACAATCATATCACATGACTAGCTAAATACAGAAGAACCTCGCTGGTTTTTTTCCAAGGCATAAAAGCAAATTTCCATGTGACTTTGTGGGACATGACTCTTGCTTGAGCTGCTATTACTGGAAAATCCTTTTACTCTGCAGCATGGGCACTTTACACATTTCGTCCTGCCTTGTGAAATTCATCATCATGTAGGAATCCATTTCTATTCAGCCTGTGCACGAGCAATGAGAACATGAGAAAGCCTGAAGAAAGAACACTGAAGGCTCTGCAAACCCCGATGGCCGCATCCTGTGAATGTGTGCAGCTCTTTCAAGGCAGCTGGATCCCTCACAAGATCAGTGGGAGTATTTCATTTGCTGCTACTGCCTGGTACCTTGTCAGTTCTGAATAATAGGAATGAAGAACCACACTGCATTGAAGCTCATGAGATTGGACCACCAAAGAGTTGCCCAGTGGAAACCGTCTTGGGTTTTTACCAGCTAGAAATGTCAGACTAATCCAGATACACCCTAGCAGTCAGATCTTCCTTAATCCATACCCTCTCTATCATAAAGGTCATGCCATTCCCTAAAATGCAAGTGTGGACCTCTTCTAGTATTTAGTCTTTTGCTTCCACACTTGGGACTGAGAGACACCTTGAGAATACAAGTCATGTAAAACGATTGCTCAAAAGGCTGCGAAACCGATGAATTTGCAAACTTGAGCTGGTGGTTTGTAGCTTAGCTGTTGTGACATTTCACTAATATTTCAGGTTAAATATATTTATTAATTTCTTTTTAACAGCAGAAGTGAAAAAATTGCAGAAGTGTGTAAATAAGGAACAACAATGAAGGGAGTAAATCTGCAAAGAAAATCTTAAGAAAGTTCTTTTCCTATTTTGTGCATGGTGAAAAAAAAACATACTCTAAGTATTCAATTAGCCTATGAAGTGAATAGGAGATAAAAAAAGACTGAGTTATGGAGGTTAGAGGTCAATATATATTACAGGTATGTGAGAAAGAGATATCTGAGAGCCAAATATAGCAAGTGAGAATCCATTGTACAGAATTTACAGTGTGTTTCTATATTAATCTAATTATCAAATAAATCTCATGGACTCAGTCAGACAAAGCACCTAGAGAGAAATTTTCAAAGACATTTGGATGCCTTAAATTTCCAAGAGGTGTTTAGTGGGGTTTTAAAATACGGCCAGAAGTAATCCACAACAGTTAAGCGCATAGGAGGATTTTGAAACACCTAAGTACCTTTAAAATCCCGGACCAAGTCTGTGGAGACTTAAGGAGAGTATGGCAGGCTTCTGTGGACACGGATTATAATGGCACCTCCACCTCCTAAATCAGATGAACTATTAAGTAAACACAAGCACGGATGAAAAGGATTTGAAGGTACATTTACATTCAGTGAACAACAAAAGTGTCTTCTTTCAGATTACCAGCGGTAAAACATGGAGAAGCTGCAAGTTGATTCAGGTCTGACTGAAAATTAGAAGCTATTTACGTGACTATAAAATTTGTACATGCAAATTCGCTGGGTAAACTGTTGCTCACCTCCACTGGGCACACAGCTCTACAGCCTTCTATGTACCTCAGTGGGTTACTCTGTATGTGTGGGGAGCTGGCTGAAGTTTTGGCCGCTGTTGTTTGACCGACTGCTGCTCACGAAGAGTAGACAAACCTTTCAAAGATGACAGATATTGGCAGTGCAACATACACAGATCTTCAGAAGGCACGTGGACCAAAAGCTCTACCTCAGTACACTCTCATTGCTTCTTTTTTCCCCTTACTGCCTACCTATATCCATTTTTTCCTTCTTACTTTTATTCCCAAAATATAATTTGATTTAGATGATCATATGGGTTTGATCCACTGCTGGGTTATGTGATTCAAGGCTTATCTCCACAAACAGAGAGGAGCACGAAGGAACAGAAGCAGGTGGAGAAATCCAATTACATACCCAGAGAAAAGGAGCCTCTGACCTGGCTCGTCCCAGTGAGGGTTCAGCCTGGGGTCTGGTGTGACACTCATCACCACCAGTCAGCGGGAGAGGCTCTGTGGATCCCTGTATAGAGAGGAGTTACTGCCTGCAGGGGTTGGGAATCTCTAGGGGATGGAGGGGAAGAACATCTTTGGGACTGTACAAGACAAGTTTTGTGATATTTAGGGGAGGAATCAAAGGTGGGGATAAGGGGGGATAAAGATGGCTTTATATAGAAAAATAAAAGGATTCAGGGCTAAATGACCTGACTGGGCGTAAACAAGTTGTTGGTCAGTATGCTTGTCTGGCTACGCCTTGCACCTGATCATCTCAGTCTGTCTTGTCTTAGTAGACTGTATTTTAATTTTTTTTTTTGGGTGAGAGTGGCATCTATACTCCATGTGCATGTGTGTGTATGGTGGCCTGAGTGCCACTGATTAGAGAGGGGGGCCACAAGTCACAGGGGCCTGTGTGTCTTTGACGCAGCAGCTGGAGAGACGAGAGCACACACATTACGTGAATCTGTACGTCCGTGTGTGGTCACCAGCAAACAGCAAGCCAGGGCAGGTGGGAGTCAAGTTTTGGAGCAGCCATGAGTCCAGGAAAGATAGCCAAGAGACCAGAGGATCTCTGAGCTGGCTAATGGAGAGACAAGGGGTTCCTGCTGAGGAGACTGTGGTGGGGTCAGCTACTGGTAAGGCCACGACTCTGGACTAGCTACCAGAGAAACTTTTTTGCCTGGTTGTATCTCTATGTGAGGCAGCTGGGGATCCAGAAGTCATCTCCTGAACAGGCTGAGTGTCCTAAAGCCAGCTACTGGACAAGGGAGCCATAGTTCCTGTGACTGTTTGTAGATCTGATTACCAGCAACTAGAGCGGAAATGTAGGCCTCTGGAATAACATTTTCACATGCCAAAAATTGTAAAGACTTGGGATCCAGGTGTTAACAAGAGAATAAGGTTAGTCTCTCAGACCAGCTATATAGGGATCCATATTGTATAGATGTATACAAATACATAGCTATTTTCCATTAATGGGCTTCTGTCCTGATCAGCCAGAGAGGGGAACAGGATGAGGCCATTAATGCTGTTTGTGTTTGTGTGGGTGCTGTTTTCTGCCTGAGCCAGTCAGCGTGGCCAGCCACGTCTATATCCGTATGTGTGAGCCTATTGGGAGCACACATCCAGCCTTACCACTACTGGATCGGGGAACCTGCTGAATTTTAAAACCTGGCATGCCAGCAGAAGGCGAGGGGATGGCAAGTATGAACAGTAAGTGGGAGGATTTGCAAAGCGTGGGGAAAGCCAGGCCTGCAAGGCATAGTCAAGGACATATAGATTCAGGCAATGTCCAAGACAACCTCACTAATCAGGCTGCTGGATAATGACTTGTTCGTGTATCTCTTCCAAAAACGCAGATCACACAGGGGACACTTATTTTGAGTCCTTCAGCAGGGAAAAAGGCACATAGTATCCAGTCCTCTGCTAATGGCTGCTTGCAAGGCAAACATGCTGATCCTGATCCTCCAGCTGCTTCCCTGTTGTCAGAAAGACATTTGACTCAGCCTAGCATGATGCATGTGGGCTCCTCGGAGGTCATTTGCAAGATGCTGCAAGCCCTGCTGAAAAACATTTACGGAAAGGCAAGGTTCGAGCCGAGAGCACAGAGTCCGGCTGACATCGGTCACATCACAGCAACATAAGGGCAGACAGGCAGCATGTGGCCTCCCAATATACAGATTTTGAGTTATTTGGAGGTTATATATTGATCAGTGCGGGCTACCTTGGCTGAGTTCAAGCTGTAAAGAGCGCCCAAGATTGTCCTCCAGAAGAGCCCCAGCCGGGCCACCTTTGAACAAGTGGATAAGGACGCTCTGTAACTCTGGCCTCAGGGCTGCTCTTGCACAGCAGCAGAGACTGGGTCAGGCAGCACGGATGTGCATGGACAGATGAATGTCTCCCACCAGGGCTAAATACTGGAATAGGCTGTACAGACAATGGCATCCCATGGAAGAGTCATGCTGGCAGGACAGCAAGCACCCTCTGCTTGGGAAACCATGCAGCAGTTACCCAAAGGGATCATAAAGCAGATTCAGCAGCTGTGGAAAGTGGCTTCCTCTCAGGAGGAGAAAGAAAATCTCCTTGCTCATTAAAAATCAAGCCATTTCAAACCGCGCATATCCCAGGGCGTGCTCTGTATTGTGGTGACACAAGCTCTCCGGAAAGTTGTTCCACAGAGACTGTTTGACATCCCTGTTACAATTTTCAGGCAGAAGCTTGTCTTATTGGCAAAAAAACCCACAAAAAACCCCTAAAACAACAACAACAAAAAACCCCAAACAACAACACCAACCAAACAAACAAAAAACCACCAACCAACTGACAAAAAACCACCCAAAAAAACCCACCCCAAAAAACCAAAACCAAAAAACCCATCAGGAAAGAGCTGTGTGAAGAAGATGGCCCTTGGCAAGGCACAGAGAAGGGCTACCCATTCCTTTGGATGCTGCCCCTTTACAAAATCACAGAACCACAGGATCAGTTAGGTTGGAAAAGACCTCTGAGACCATCCAATCTAACCCATNGAGATCATCCAATCTAACCCATGACCAACCGCTTCCATGCCACCTGGACCATGGCACTAAGTGCCCCATCCAGTCTTCCCTTAAACACCTCCAGGGACTCCACTGCCTGCCTGGGCAGCCTGTTCCGATGTCCCATCACCCTTTCCGGGAAGAAACTCTACCTAAGAAGAATTCCGCAGCCAAGGCTGCGATGTGCGCGCCCGTCGGGGCAGGGGGACACGGAACAGGAGACGGAGAAGGCGGCGATGTCCGGCGAGGGCTCCCGGGGGGTGGAGATGCCGGAGCCACGTTTGCCCAGCTGGGTTTGGGGTGAGCTGCAGATCGCGGACGGGAGCCGCC
>VZTG01005242.1:636321-671201 GCA_013397845.1 Melanocharis versteri | reverse complement strand
GGCCCCCCGGCCTCCGCAGGGAACTTCCCAACCCGCTTCTCGCTTTTCCTCCCTTAGTTTTGGGAAGTGATAAGTGATGAGCACGGCATTGACCCAGCCGGAGGCTATGTCGGTGACTCAGCGCTGCAGCTGGAAAGGATCAATGTCTACTACAATGAATCATCTTGTAAGTGTGGGACGGGGAGGGGCGCGGGACAGGGGACTCCGTGGGAAGGGGCACAGGAATCGGAAGACGACGGGCTCGTAAAGCCGTATCGTACATCTGGCCACACTCCTCACATGCCTCCCCATCCCCCCAGCTGTGCCCCAGCTCAACAGAAAATATTATCTACTTTCTTACGAAGTATTAAGACGGCTGGGTGCTGTCTCCCCAGACACAGAGAAGTGGCACAAGGGGCTGTCCTTAGGGTCTGGAGGGGGAAGTTTGTTTATTATTTAGTATTACAGTAGCCGTTTGCTCTTCAAATGAGTGATTACTTCACCAAATGCATCTGTTCAATTACTCCAAGTTAAACTGTTGGTTATATGAGCCCCCATCGGTAGTACTCTGTATCTGATTTTCATGAATGAGAGGGTTGGGCCACAGGTAATAGAGAACAGTTTCGTGCCAAGTCCTCTGAGTCGGTCTGCTGTTGAAAGGTGTTAGCAGTGTAAAATGGGGATCTGGAGTCCTTTGGTCTGTTGACATGAACCTGCAAGTGTGAATGTTTCATCTTTTGTCCAGCTGGGGTTAATTCATATTATTTACCTGAGTTTCCTTGAACAAATTCATCTTGACACAGATTGTTTATTTTGTGCTTTGTGGCAGATGTGCTGACTACTACTGTCTGCCATGTACACCAAGTAGCTCTTTCAGTGGAGGAGAGCCTTTCAAGCATAAAAGCTTGTGAGATGTATTAGGATCATTTGAACTTAAGCACTTCACTCACCCTGATATTCACAGAAAAGATTACCTACTTTCTTAAAAAGAACAAGTAAACAATTTTTTCTAATCAGAAGCTCCCTAATATCTATTGCTAATAAAGAGCTTACAAAATGTAAAATCTGTAGAACCAAAGTTATGTCAGGTCTGTTTTTCAAGCTGAATTGATTTATTCCTACGGAGCTTGGTTTTTCACCACCATGACTTTCTGTACAGGAAATACTTACAAATGTATGAACTATATATTAGACTAACAACATGAGACATAATAGATTTGTGTATCAAAAGGTATAACTGTGTTAGCTTATTTCTGAATATTAAGGGCATGCTTACTTTTTGTTGTAGCCCACAAATTTGTACCAAGAGCAGTCTTACTGGACTTGGAGCCGGGAACCATGGATAGTGTGCGGTCTGGTCTTTTTGGTCAGCTCTTTCGGCCCGATAATTTCATCTTCGGTATGTGGATGTTTCTTTTTAAAACACAGAGCTCTTCAACAGCTGTTTGGTTACCAAGTGAATGGTCAAAAAGCATTCAATCTCCCTGTTACAAAGTGATCCTACTGAGAAATCCTAATAGCTAACAATGGAATTGCAATTATCCATAAGCCAGTAAAAACATCCTGTTAACTGAAAAAGTAATTTTCTGTTGATCGTTCCTTTAGTTAGCAAACTGCTGGAAGTTTCCTGTGGTATTTAGATAAAGTACGTTTGCCTTCCACATATATGAACTCCAGAGAAATCCTGATGCCAGTTCTTCACAACAAAATGCATGGAAATTTTGCAGAAAATGGAGGGGGAGGGAAAACCTCAACCACAAACCAACCAGACCACTCTTGACTAGAATTCACATTAAATGCTTGAGCACTGAATTGTTTCTAGGCTGTGTAATTAAACTTTTTCAGCAGATCCTTGCAGTATAGTAACAGTGGAAGAAGATCAGCTGTAATATGGAAAACACGTGTATAACCAGTTATTGGGTTATGTTCTAGCATAATGAGGAACAGTCAGAGTATGTGGAGACGTTCTGGTTTTGCAGTGTTCTTGCGGAGGTTTTTTTTTTTGCTTTCACTGCTTTACTTTGGACTTCTGTAGTACTTTCCATCCAAGCTTAAAAATGCACATTACCCTTTCAGAGCATCCTTATGAAGTACAGAAGCATTATCAGTCCCTTTGCACTAAAGGAGAAACAGCATGTGGAAGTTAAGCGAGCCACTTGCTGGAACAGGAAGTCTGAATGAAAGCTACCATGAGAACTTTCATGTCCTTTTGGTTTCCAAGTCTGCACTAGCCACAAACACATTTCCTCCTGACAAGGCAAGCTTAGGTTGGAACTTAGTTTGGTATGTTGTGTTAACATAAGGAAGGAACGATGCCAGGGACAGACAGAGGAAAGATAAACATAATTTGGGTGGTATAAAACAAACTTAAGTCTGGATTGTTGGGGTTGGAGAGGGGAGTAAAAGAGCCATACAGAGTTCCTTTAAGTCTTTGACTTAAAACTTTCATGGTATCCATGTTGTTCTCCTGTAAACTCCATCGCAGTGATGTTAAGGGTCTCTTCCAAAGGAGCTGTAAGTTACAACATGTAGAAGTAAGCTTAGGGAGAAAAGCCATGGACATAGGCAGCTTTATGAAGTCTGTTTCTGTATTCAGGTTTCTCCTTTCATTCCCTTTCACCTGCGTGTGCCACACAAGCTCTCTGGACGTGAATTCACCTGACCTATGGAAATACCTGAACTGGAGCTTTATAGTTTGGCACACCACCAGTAAAACCAGAGCAAAATCAATTCTGAATGTCTTCAACAATAGTACAGTTTGCTGTACTCCCTTCCTGCCAAGATAACAATGAACCAACAGCATGTGATCAACTCGTATCTGACAGAGGCCCCTGCCAGCATCAGGCACTGTCCTCCCAACTTGCTGAATAATGTAGAATGGCTGAGCGCTGAAGTAATGATCTTCTGTGTCAAAAGCCAACAAAGCATTTTGTTTTCTCTTTTAAAAATCTGGCCTGGGCCCACAAAGGATTTTGTGGCAGAAGCTGGCAGTCCCACACTTGCTGTACCCCAGGCTGTATGGGCTCGTTCTGATGGGGATGTTTTCCACCTCTGCTTGTATAAACCTGCATGTGCCCGTGTCTCCACAGCAAGTAACCATGGATCATCAATCAGGATTTCATGCAGGTGTATTGAATACATGGTCACATACTCCAGATACAGGAATTTTATATCAAACCAGCAGGAGATTTGAGAAGGAGACAAAATAATCTTAATACTTTAATGCCTGTGTTGACAAGGCAGTGATTTAAAAGGTGAAGACCTGCAGGTGGAATGATCTTGCTGTATGAGAGCAGCAGGCCTCCTGACCTTCTGACAGCACACAATTTCCCTCCAGGAGCTGCTGTGCACTCTGATGTGTCTCCTCCTGCTAACCAGTTTTCATTTGAACATTTGCACATTTGTCGTTCTTTTCTTGCGTACGCCCTTGCTAGATTTGCTACAGAGATACCACTCCAGTTTAATTTGCATGAACTGATGAGGGCAACCACAAAATAGCTGCCCGGCAGTCAAAGGCAAGTTCTGCAGCAGGGCTGTTCACATCAGGCTTTGAAGTGTTTATGTGCAAGCTACTGATCTCTTTTACTAGGTTTGTCTTATCTTTTGGGCAGTGAAGAGGGTAGAGGGGTAAAAGAAGATTGTAAGAAACAAGTGCCATTTTAGGGATTAAAAAATAAATTGGCTGTTAGACAAATGGCTTCTCTGCATGTGCAGCTCAACCTGAATGTGTGTGATAATCCTACAGCATGTTGGAGAAAGAAATAGCAATAGAAGGATCTGGAGGTGCCAGGAGCACAGGTAAGTTGTGGGATTGCTTCATGTAGGCTTCTTTAGATCTTGGCAGATGGCAGGCAGGAGGCTGGGGATGGGCTTCCAGGATTGGCAAAAGATTTGCCAGGCCCTGAGTTTCGTGGGCACAGCCTCATTTTCCACCTAGAAAGTTTAGTCCTGGTGAAATTTGATCATATTTTTTTGTGTTTGCCTTAGATTTTCTGAGGTCAGGTAAGTAGGTACCTGATAAGTGGAGGGCATCCAGTAGAGTTTCACAGGAGCATGATCATGATTTCCAGGTGTGTGGCAGCCTTGTCAGAGCCATGGCACCTCCAGACTGCACTGTATTGTCATGTGGTAAGAAGCCTGGAGCTTCCAGAGCATGATTACATGTTCTGTGTTGTGGCAGTCTTCCAGTGCTGTAGAGCCAGTGGTTCTGGAAGTATAAGATAACTGGGTGTAGAAGCAGGAAATCTCCAATGAAAATGCTGGAGACCCTAGGCACATGGCTGACTAGTGGATGGAGTGTAGTGCTGCCACAGGAGTAGCTGATAGTTGTCCTAAAATCAGAATTTATCTCCATTAGGAGATAAATGCCTTCTGCATTTTGGAGTGGTGTCTGCTTGTTTGTGTGCATCCTGATGTGCTTCCCTGTCTGTAGTAGGGGGTCTGCTCAAGCAGGCTGCAGGTGCTTACAAACATTTAATTCTGGAAGGATATTACTTTGTATTTTGCCCAGCTGGACAGGAAGTGCTGAGCTCCCTAGGCTCAAAGAGAGAAAAATATAGCAACATACAGAACAATGCATTAACTAACCAAATACACCATGAGGAAACCAAGCGTTTATGCAGTGAAAATAAAGTGCATAGGATTCCAAAAGTGTCCCAGCCAGCAGTTTCCATGGCTCATGTATTTGGCACCAACACAGTGCCCTGGGAATTGAAATGAGACATGGTAATAGGAAGGGAGGGGAAGGTCTTGGGGAACAACACAGAATTTTCCAGCTCCATACCTAATTCTGAAACTATTGCTCTGTCTGAATACCACTCACAGGAGCACCCTAAGTGAGTTCAGGGCACAATGTTTGTATGTATTAGTGACTGTGAGGAACAGGACTACTAAAAAAGTGGTTTCTCAATTTAATCCTCCTTAATATCTAGGCAGTAACAAAATAGTGACAATAGCAAATGATCCGCACTGTTTATCTTAATAAACTGAGTGGCACATAAAACAAGAAGGGAAGCCTTGGGAAGAAAAGAGTGGGCTCATCGCTTTTCTGAAATATCAGTAATCCAATTGCAAGTCATTTTGCATATCCTGAAGAATAGTGAGTTTGTAAGGAAATCAGTGAAACCTAAAAGGCACTTAAGTTCCAAGTTTTTGAAATAATATCCCTGAAGCTTCTGTTGATCACTGTTCTCATTCAGGCTAGGTAACCATGAATTTAAAAAGCTGTAGTTCCTGATATAACAAGTTAAATAGGATTCTGAAGCCCAGCTTTATTCTTGAATGACCATGTTTTTTCTCTTTGACTCACAAGAACAGTCCAAGAACCTCTCATTTTCATTGCGATATATTTATCTGTGATTTAGCTTTGCATGCATTGTGGTCCTTACGGACAGAAAGCATTTAAATATTAAACAGTCATCTTGTGTTTACAGAATCATCAGGATTGGGAGTGTGAAAGTTTTCAAAATGAGGAGTTAAGGCCATCTTTGCATTTATGGAAGGTAAAACGACAGAAAAGAAAAAAAACAAAAAAGCACCCAAAGGCATTAATGAAAACTGCTGGAGACTATATAAAAAGTTAATGTTGATACTTCCAGAGATATTAGTAGGCAAAACTGAAGAGCACAGTTTTCTACCTGACAGATTTATGGCAGCTTTTGTTACAGATCTGAGTCCATTTAGCGTGCAAATATCAAACCTTGCCAATAATTTTGTATATTTTCTTTCCCTGTTGTATCTTATTTTAGGACAAACTGGTGCAGGAAACAACTGGGCTAAAGGACACTATACAGAAGGGGCAGAGCTGGTTGACTCTGTACTTGACGTAGTAAGAAAAGAGAGTGAACACTGTGATTGCTTGCAAGGATTTCAGCTCACTCACTCCCTGGGAGGAGGGACAGGGTCTGGCATGGGAACCCTCCTCATCAGCAAGATCCGAGAGGAATATCCGGACAGGATAATGAATACCTTTAGTGTCATGCCTTCTCCTAAGGTTTCTGACACAGTGGTGGAGCCTTATAACGCTACGCTTTCGGTCCACCAGCTGGTTGAGAACACGGATGAAACCTACTGCATCGACAACGAAGCTCTGTATGACATTTGCTTCCGCACCCTGAAGCTCACCACTCCCACATACGGTGATTTAAACCACTTGGTCTCCGCCACCATGAGCGGGGTAACCACATCCCTGCGTTTTCCGGGCCAGCTCAATGCTGACCTCCGGAAGCTGGCAGTAAATATGGTCCCCTTCCCGCGCCTTCACTTTTTCATGCCAGGCTTTGCTCCTTTGACGGCGCGAGGCAGCCAGCAGTACCGAGCGCTCACTGTCCCAGAGCTCACCCAGCAGATGTTCGATGCCAAGAACATGATGGCAGCCTGCGACCCAAGGCACGGCCGCTATTTGACAGTGGCCACCGTCTTCCGCGGCCCCATGTCCATGAAGGAGGTTGACGAGCAGATGTTGGCCATCCAGAACAAGAACAGCAGCTACTTCGTGGAGTGGATCCCGAACAACGTCAAGGTGGCGGTGTGTGACATACCTCCCCGGGGCCTCAAGATGGCCTCCACCTTCATTGGCAACAGCACTGCTATCCAGGAGCTCTTCAAAAGGATCTCGGAGCAGTTTTCCGCCATGTTCCGGAGAAAGGCCTTCCTCCACTGGTTCACGGGAGAGGGAATGGATGAAATGGAATTTACAGAAGCAGAAAGCAACATGAATGACCTGGTTTCAGAGTATCAGCAATACCAAGAAGCAACAGCAAATGATGGAGAGGAAGCGTTTGAAGATGATGAAGAAGAGATCAATGAATAAAAAAATTAGGTGCGTGATTTTTCCAGGCCAAATTCTCACATCTGAATTTCTGATAATTAGGCCTGTAAATCCATACTTACATTAAAAAAAAAAAAAAAGGGAGCTTGAATTTCAGATGTTAGAAGTGCTCTTCAGAGTCCATTTAGATCACTGAGAACATTCAGCATTTCTGGAAATCGGGCCATGTCTATTCATGAGACAAATGTAAGGCATTCAGTTAAGACTTTGGCCTTAAAGTCTGAACATTGAGATTGCTAGTTTGGGATCTTTTTTCTTTAGGGTTGTCATCCCTAAAGCTGTAGAAGAGAAGATGTAAAATAGGCATGAAATCTACAAGTTAGAGCTGCACTATTTTCATCCAATTATGAGTTAGAAAATCTTGTGAGCTTGAAGTATTCATTCTGTACCAAATGTACAATACTGAACTGCCAGAAAAAAAATTGTTCATAATAAAAGAAAAAGTTTTTAGATATTCTGTACAGTAACTGTTAACAGTGACATTTCATTTCAGTCCTCTAAAAATAAAAATTAATAGTACCCTCTCAAGCAGAAGTGTTCTGGGCAGTCAATGCTACATAAATATCCAGTGAGCTGCAGGCTAGAGGCTGGATTTGTGTGATGTGACTTCATCACATGCTGCTGCTGAATATGCGCAGATGATATATATGAAATCCCTCCATTTGTGATGTGTTTGTCACGAATCCCTGGGGTTTAAAATGGCACCCCAATATCTTGCTGGTCTTCCTGGCTATCACCAGCTGCTGATGCTACTCCTAACTCTATTTCACCCAGCCCATGTGGCTGAAATCCAGATATTCCACAGTTCATGGTGGGAAAGGGGACATAGGCTGTGTGCCAACAGATCTCACTACCCGGGTTTGTAAGTTCACCACACCTATAGATGCTGTGCACGTCTTGCTACCAAGATAGGTTAAAACAACTGGACAGGTAAAGGTTAAAGTACAAGAGCATTTATCCCCAATATTCAAAACAGTTGGCAGAATGAAAGATGAACAACAGGTTTATCTGCCCCCACTAAAGCCAAGCCAGAAAGATCTCTGCCTAAGCCAGCTGACAAAGTGACTGCTGGGCATTCGCTCTCCGTGCGTGCTTTATGTTTCTGCACATATCAATTAAACAGCCCTTCTCCATTAGAGAGCCTCTACCAGAGAACACTCTGTCTACTTGGAGTCTCTTATTTAGGCCAGTTTCTAAGCAACAAAGCAAGCAAACAAAGGAGAAAACCTCTGGAAATCCAAACTTTAAATGTTTCAAGAACTCTTGCTTTTTCTTCTTGCTTTCAGAAGCACTTTCCAAGCAAAAGTGTTGCTCAATACTTTAAAAGGCACTTTACAAATGTAGTGAAATTTCTGAAGGTCCACTGCTCCTGACAAGATGATGCTTTGCTAGTCTGGGATCCAAGGAATGAGACAGTACTTTAGGAAGTATATGAACCAGGCAACTGTTAATTGCATAACCTGAAGCTGTCTGCCCAATTCTATTCTACACAGAAATGGAACTAATCTAGCTTTAACCAAGTACAAGATTTTCACAGAAAGTGGCTTCAGAGGTTTAGACAGTTGCTGGAACATGCCAACCAGACTGGCTTTGGCACAGAGGGAGAGCTTGGGAGGGCCTGGCTGATTGTCTTTAGAAGGATCATAGAGGAGTCAGCAAATTCACAGGGGCCACGTTCTTGCACCATCTAGTGATGTCTAAAGGATTTATGAATAGCCATAGAGCACCTTTAAATATGCATTTTATAAATGTGAGATGTGGCTATGTATTAATCACAACATGAGATAGAGTTATAACACAATATGTATTAAAGAGAAATTACCATGCAGTACAACACAAAGCAAAATCCATTGGGCGTAAAGCCATTAAACTTCAAAGTTTAGTTGATGCTTTGTGAAGGGTTGACTATTTGCTTTGAAAGGGAGGAGAACGCCTTACAGGCTCAGAGCCTGCCATCACACAGCTGTGGCACAGGCTTTCCAATTAAAGCACTAGCGTAGTCTCTGCTGAATGAAATAGAATTAACCACCTTACTGTGTGTGAAACTATATTTTGTTGTAATGCAGATTTAATAACTAGGTCCAAGTTATAAATTCTGGTATTACTGTGAACAAAAAAAGTTAATACTTTAAAAATGCCAGAAATCTTGGCATTGCTAAATAATGGAGTTATTCACTTGGTGAACCAGCCTGTTCCTTATTGCATTTCACACACTTGACTCAAAATGCAGAATGCAGACTCTGAGGCTGTGGAATCCAGACCTCACAATGATCCTGCTTTGACTCACCCATTCTTGCGCATGTGTTTACTTGCAACTGTTTGATGTGAATTTCTAGAATGTGTGGAGGTGGAAGAAGCAAACTAATGTTCTCTTTAGAAAAAAAGAGACAGCTCTTCCATCTGATCCTAGGGGGGAAAAGCCCCTCCCACCATAATGAACCCAGGAACCTCTAGTAGGAGGATCATCAGAGGACCACCTTGTGCGTAAGCAGTAACAGAGCCACGGGAAGCACAAATGCTTCCTGTTCCTCCTCAGTCAACCAACTCTAATCATCTTCCTTTCCTGAGATACAACTGAAAATTGTTTCAGTAGCAAGTTTAGTGAGCAATTCCTTCAGTTGCACTTCCTTTCAAATAACTTCCTGCCTTGGAAGCTTCTCTCATATTTTGCAATCTCCATGTTGAGTCCCACTGGGCTTTTTTACTCTTCTTCTCAAATTCCTCACCTGTGTGTTTTTCATTTCCCCTCCAGTTTGTCAACCTAGTCTCTGGCACCTTTTATTTCTGTGCCTGGCCCACCACCTTTTTCTCTAACTGCTTTGCACCTGGCCACAGAGCAATACCTAGCAGCCAGCTGCCAGGACAAGCCAGACCCCAGGAGGCCTAGAAGTGCAGCTCCCAGTGCTGCCCAGGACACAAACACCTGTGTCAATGCTAGGCTGAGGAGAAAATACGGAAGCCTACACCACTGACACCACTTGGAAACTGGGCGAGGTGTTGCCTGGGAAGAGAGTGTGGCGTCAGGATAGAAGTTGGAATCTAACTCCATGGGCCAGCTCCTTTGCAAAGTCACTCTGGTCAAAACCAGCAAGGAATCAGGAGGCTCTCAGCTCAGTCAGGAGAGTCCTTGCACATGTCACCTCAACCAAACCACCTCAGGCTCTTGCTTTCTCTGCATGCCACGATAACTGCCCAGATTATGCTCTCCATTCCTTCTCTGCACTTGTATCCCTTAGGAAAAGGTGGTCACCCCTTGGGAACACAGTGAGGTTGAGAAAAAGGGTCTAGACCTGCTCCTTCTCCAGGCCTTGGGAGGAGCAGGGAACTCAACAGCTCCCTCAGTGCTGCACAAGCCCCTGATAGCTGAAGCAGCACTGCTCAATGTTCTTGCAACAAAAATTATTCCAGCATTATTGGCGGCCACAGCACAGACTAAACTTGATTTTCTTGATTTATGTTCAACCACCCGCCATCCTAAATTTGGGAGTTGAAGGAGGCTAACAGTCCTCATCAAAGAAGCAGGTTGGGTAAACAGCTTTTTTTGGTTGTTTTTCCGTATCTTTGATTCCAAAATCCCAACACTGTCAAATTCTGCCATTTCTGGCACAAAATATTAAGACCTACTGACGTAAGGGTAAGCAAGCAAGTTAATGCTTCACAACAGAGGCAAAGGTAAAGGAGAGGTAAGGTCATTATCATATACCTATTGCATGCTGCAACTACACAAGAGTGGAATTTATAAGTAGACACAAACACAGAGAAATCATCTCCTGGAGAGCAGATGATTCTTTCAGAGTCTGGTAGTGCCATTGTGAAGAGCCAGGTTAAGGGGTTTGGGTGGTTGATTGCTGTGTTTTCTGATGGTTTTATTTAGCAAGGAATGAAGAAATGCAGAACTCTGACCTTTACTGTATAAGCACAGCTAGTCCTCAGCACTGGCTACAAACTGAATATCCCAGACAAGAAGTGTTCAGCTAAACCGGGGAGTGAGAAAAGAACAAACAAGGCATTAATGCACAATACAACGTAAGATACAACACTAGAGCATAAGCACAGAAATCAGTCACTGTTCTATCATGTGTGCAAGATCTGAGTTTTATAGAATTTTATTATCGCAATAAATCATTCTAAACTTTGACTCCAATAATTAAGGAAATGAAGTTTAGTTTTTTCAGGCTGCTTTCCTGTTTATCATTCATTCTTCAACAAACGCAATAGGGATAAACAGAAGTGTTTAACAACAAAAAATGCCCAGTAAATATGCCCAAAATAGCTATATTTGCTCTGTTTCCCTCATTCCTCTTCACTGTAAAGCCAGGTAACATCACAGATGGAAAAAGTTCTATCCTGAAGAAAATCCAAAAGAATAATTTCCATAAATAATTTAACTCAAATACCTTTAGAACCAAGGGTCTGAACTTTCAGACAAGCCTTTTCCTTTGTCATCCTACTGGTTTCCAGTATGTTGCAACATACAGATGGAATCAGTCACTAGTTATCCTTTTAACCTGCCCTCTGACTCACCACCCTCGAAGGATTCTTGGTGCCGCAGAGAAGCTTGGTTCATTTTCCTTCCCCCCCCCTTAACCACCACTCCACTCTCCAACCATGCTTCCCTGTCTTCTGCTGGGATGGGGAGACAGGCCATTAATTTTTACACAGCTGAATTCTCCAACTAATGAATCCTTAGCATGCAGAAGACAACGAGAAGCAGATTACTAAGACAACTGTATTCAACTTAGCAGAGGAAAAACCCCATAGCTTTAGATTAAGCAAATGAGTATGAAACCCTGACAATCTGATTTATTACCTTTGGTTTTCGTTGCTGCTTTTCATATTTGTGAGCACAATCCTATTACCCTATTTTAACAGAGAGTTTTGTATTGTTCTGAATTCTATACCCAGAAACCAGCAAAAAAAAAAAAAAGGCAAGCTTTGTTCAGAAAAGTACTGTTTTTATTGACTCAAACTGTATTTACACAACACATTCATATGTTCAATATTTTACAGAACTCTGTAAAAAACTGACTGGTAAAACTGCAGGAGCCAAACAGTTTCAGACTTACTTTAAGACACTGAACCATGAGTACATTTTAAGATATTTAAGCAAGTGTCCAGTTTCACTGTCAACTTACATGGCAGTTCTCTGTAGACAAACCCTAAAATCAAAATGAGGTGAAGGGGAAAGGGTCAGATGAAAGAGCTGATAGTTTTGCAAAGCTAGTACTTTGTACAACCAGACCTTCACATTTGACAATGTATTTTGTATGATTCTTTTTCTTTTTGGAAACACGTCACATACAGGTATAGTTTAGATAAATAATCAAAAAACCCTTTGATTTTTGTAAGCCTACAGACATTTGAAAAAAAAAACCAAAAAGAAAGACCAGTGCCACAAAGTTTGTGCATGAATCTGAACTGTCTCAACGCTTGAGAGGCTCAGTTCTGGCGTTCCACTGCAGCTCAAATTCCCTGTATGTTTCTCCAGCTGGCAAATGAAAGATGATCACCTTTTGCCAGTGAACTGATGATCTCACACACGTACATCGGAAGCAGAACATCCTTATCTCATCCCAAGAGATCACTCTTCCACCCATCCCTGATACAGTTTGGTTGAATAAATATTTTTGTTTTGAAGTACAAACCAGGTGAGTTTGTTCCTCTTCCAGAGTGCAAGTCACCATGGGCGCACACTTCACAGTTAAAATGGCATCCCTCCTCTGATCTGCCTAGCCACCTGTTCATCTGTTGTCTCCTCTTTTTCTTTTTCACGCTCTTTGTTCCAGTCTTTAAGGCCTTCTGGTAGTGAAGTATCCTCATCCAAACTTCCTGTACCTTCCACAAATTCTTCATAAGTAGACTTTTCTGCAAATGGTCTTGGGCCAAGCAAGTCTAGCATGTCGCTTTTATCAAGCACTTCCTTCTCCAGCAGTCGCAGGGCAACCTGGAATAGCACACCAAGTTATGGCACACATACCAAATACCTAAGATGGCTGTCCGGTTTGGAAGAGTTTAAGGCAGTTAATTTGGCATTGATTAGTTTTGCTAGAAAAAATGGATTGTTCAGAGTCCACCAGATACAAGATTTTTCTCCCCCTTGAGCATTCAGGGAGCACAAATACAATTTTATTTTTAATCCTGCTTTTAAGATTAAGCGAAGTGCCCTCAACTGTGGGTCATTGTTGCTCCAGAACAGTAGCTTTCCACCTCTGCCAAAAGGCTCCTGATGCAAGACATTAAGCCACAGATGAAAACAAGTGCTCCCTTCCAGTCAGTGGGGATGGATCAGTCGGGCTGCTGTTGTGTTACAAGCTCAAGAGGACCATAAAATACCAATGTGTGAATACTGTACCAGGGTATTTTGCTGCCTTGGGTCACTGAGCTCATTGTTCAGCACAAACCACATTCAGTGATCTTTTTTGGGATGCTGACCTGCTACAACAGGATTTATGGAGCCCATACAAACTTGTCTCCATATCAGTAAGCCTACTGGATGCCTATCCCAGGAAATTATCCTTTTGCTGTATCAGGTTTTGTGGCGTGAAGAAAGAGAATATGCACAAGCTGAACCTCGGCTAAAATGAGGCAGATCACAAGCAGACAAGCAACAGGAACAGAAGAAGGCAAAGATATTTTTAGTAACACTCAAAAGGAATTCAGAGAAAAGTCATCATATGAACTTCCCTGCTTGCAAGAGCTTCTTTTAGCCCAAAAAATTGGGATCTTGGTATTTCATCTTTGGATTTTTTGTCTATCACATCCACTAAACCCTATGTTAGTAGCCAGACTCTTCCCTCCAATTCTCCAAATGAATATTGACCACATAAACAGGGAGGGATGTTAAACCACGCTCGTGAGATGCTCAGAGGTGTTCCAACACAAAAGGAGGTTTCTATTAAGCCTTGTGACACATTCTCAAGATTACATCAAATGGATTTTGAGCAAACTTCCTCATATACTTACACAGCCACTCTTTTCAATCTAATTCAGTTCAATTCAGATTTTGGCTTACTAGCTGGAAATTAGTGGCTAAAATTAGTGTAATGCTCACCTTCTCCACTTCTGCTTTCTTCTCAGTCAGCAGATTTAATGTCCTTTCATAGGCAATGTTAATTAGTGACCGCACTTCTTCGTCTATCAACCTGGCAGTTGCCTCGCTGTACGGTTTCTCTAAGACCATGTCTCCTTGACGAGGGAGATCAAAGGAAATCTGCCCCACTTTCTCATTCATACCAAACTGAACAATCTGAAGAAAAAAAAAATCAAATAAACAAAGGAGAGACAGCAAGATTTCAATGTATGTTGATGTAAAATACGGCCAAGAAAAAGGAAAGGAAGAAGTAACTTTGCTGTAACCTAATCTTTTCCTGCAGCATCAACCCTTCCCTGAAAACTCAAGTCTACCTAAGTTAACGGACATGTGTTGGCTTTCACTTACTTCTTTTTATTGATTAAAGTGAAGGACACAACACCATTTCAAAGTGGTTACTAGTGGTACGCATAGTGCTTTGTTGTTTAAATACTAAGATATTACACAAAAACACTTCAGCCTTCCTTAAGCAGTAAAACTCTTTTCCTTTACCAGAAATAGAAGTGTTTCGCCAATTCAAAATACTTCTAAAGTTTAGCATATTCTACTCACCCATAAAGATAAGCTGACTTAAGTACTGAAGTAGAGGGTCTTGAAGGTTTTTTTCTCTCAAGGCCAAAAATCATACGCTATTCCTCATCCCAAGACACTCCTCTACAAATGTGAAAACAGTTCTTATCTCGCTTAACTCAGTACTGAATACTGACTTGTCCAGTTGCCAAATTTGGATGTTTTAAGTCACATTTTGCTCCAGCAGAGGCAGAAGCAAGTTCAAGCTGCTATTTATTTATTCACGCCATGGCTACTATCAATTTGATGGTTACTAAAGCAGCACTTCTCAGTCTAGCAAGATCCACATAGGTATGACGATGAATATTCAGAATTCAAAGAGATCTCACCACTAGAACCAATCAACTTAACCTGCTTCCTTAAGGAAAGTTTGATTCTTCTTTTTGGCTAACACATACAAAAGTCTATAAGTAGATTTAATTTTAAATTTAAAATTGAACAAGGGGCACTAAAGATCCTATAGAATTAACAGGATATCATTACACATTTACTTCCAGAACTGAGGCCACAAGAAGCATGCCTGAGACCAGGAAGTAGGTGGGGTTTGGGGATAAGTGTGCAGGGGAAGGTAAGTGTACTCCAAAATATCTCTTCCTCACCTTGTGAGTGTCTTATGAGATAACATCTTTTGACCTGATGCAGGAAATGTAATAACACACCTGTGTATAGCACACAGCTACACTTAGGTGAGTCACTGCATTGATAAGATTTTAGATTACTCATCTACATTAGTTACTATGATACAAACAAGAACGGATGTCTTAATTCCCACAGCCTTAACTGACATCAAATAGTGCTTTAATACAAGGTTGTCTGGATTTCAGGTGTGAATCCAAATTGAATCTTCACACCAGGCAATTGTAAATGTAGGATGATATGATCAAATCTGAGCATTAAATTCCATTTTAAAATAAGTATTCAATTTCCACATGTAATTGAATCCAATTGGATACAACTGCAACAAGCATGTTCCTGTGGGCAGATGTAGGGCAGTAATCAAAGCCTAACGCATGGACTGCTGTTGTGAGACTGAAATAAAATATTTGAGTCATCAGCATCTCTAAACAACACCACGACGTTTATTCACGCAGTGTTTTCTGAAACAAGGCTTTTGAGGGACGTACCTGATGAAATTGCATCATGTCAAAATATTAGTTAGGCTGGAGATAAAGAAAACAGTAAAGCTAAAAAAAGAAGTCTCACTGAAGCCCATACCTGAGCATATGCACTCTGGGTCACCTTCTTCAAGTCATCTTGGGCACCAGTTGTAATTCTTCCAAAGAAGATTTGCTCAGACACACGTCCTCCCAGAGTCATGCACATTCTGTCCAGCAGCTGCTCTTTGGTATAAAGATACTGTTCTTTGGGCAAATACTGAGCGTAACCCAGTCCTTTACCACGTGGAATAATAGATACCTACAACCAAAATTAACAGAGTGCTACAACTAAACAGCGTTAAAAACCATAAAGCATTCTTCAGTTTGACTCGCTTTTCAATACCACAACCTACACCATACTCACCCTTGAGGTTTAATTCAGACATTATTTCCGTTTACAGTTTTGCCCCCATTGTGTTTTATCCTTATAGCCCTGGCTAGCTCTAAACTGGGATAACAACTACTAGAATATCTGGAAAAGAAAGGTAAGACCACTGTCATATCTTCTCTAAAAACTGTATGATATTTTAAAAATACCATTTTAATTAAAATCCACAATTCCTTGAATGTTATGTATTGGGCATTACGTACTCTGTAACAGACATAGCATTTTTCCATCTCTAGCATTCTGAACAGTTTAAGGAATTTCCGTATTTACTATCACCTTTCTTCCAGCAGTACAAGATTAATTTTAAGCTTGAGATTAAAAACACAGCTATGCAAAACTATAAATGTTAAAGCAAGTTTAGGAGATTGGGGTGCTTTTTCCTCTACATTCAACTTGTCAAGTTGTGAACCCAAAAGAAAGCAAATTGAAACTAAAATTTAGCCTTTTTATAGTTATATTCCTGAAGTATACCTGTGTAACCTGGTAAGAGTAACTTAAACCATTGATCAGCACTGAAAGCCTGAAAGAAAAAGCAGCCATCAAGGCAGGCAGACTCATGGGAAGATCAGGTCTCACTTTCAAAGGACATTTATACTATAAACTATGTAACAGCTAAGTCAGAAAACAGTTAAGAAAGTTACAAGAAATGAACCAATGTGTACTCTAAAATTGACACACTTACACTGCTCTTTTTAAGATTATATATTTTAGTATCTTCTTAACACTGGGGGCGGGGGGGGGGGAACCACAAAGGAAAAGATGCTGTCCACGCTACTGTTAAAATTACAAGTTCAAATTACCCTTCTTACCTTTAACAGTGGGTCAGCATGTTCCAAAAACCACCCCGCAACTGCATGCCCTGCCTCGTGATATGCTACTGTCTTTTTCTCCTCTGGCTGGAGTACTTGAGTTTTCTTTTCCAAACCTTTGTAAAATAAATTCGATTAATAGTTTCAGACACACCTTTCTCCTCTGAAATCCTTTACCTCATTTGGAAAGATAGTGAGCAATACTTAAGAGGCTATGCATATGATCTATTGAAAAAGTTTTAAAAATCCCCCCCAAACCTGCAAGTTTTAGAAATTTGCATCTTCCAGGTTTCACTGTAACCTTGTCCTTCCTTAGACTTTCTAGTTTCAAAGTAAGTTCTTAAGAATATTCAAATATTTAAATAAAACATTTGCACTTTAAAAATCTTTTCTAGACTGTTTCAGGCCAGCAGAAGTTAAAAGTATCCCTAAATCCAAACAGTGTTTCCTCTTGCCATTTGGAAGAAATTAGAGAAGTGTCCTGATGAAATTTCTCTTTGTACCCCTTCCTCTATTACAGAAGTCAGCAATATAGACAGGATATTTCTTATCTAAATCTCAGGTGTGTTTAGGAGAGAAAAGAAAAACCTTGAAGAGCAGAACAAAGATTCAAACCATGGCTTCCTATACATATAAAAAAGGAAGTTACCTGTCTTATTGCAATTTTTGAGAAAAACATTCATGCAATTCACCTACCTCCAATAACTCTTTCAATTGCTTGCTCAAAATGCTTTTGGTTTATAGCATCTGAGAGATGCCTTGCAGCAATTAAAGCAGCTTCATTACAAACATTAGCAATATCAGCACCTAAAAGCAGAGAGGGGAAGAATTACTGATCCTTTTCAACAATTTTTTCTGAGTTTAGCATAAAGATAACCTTATCTGTAACTAGTTTGCTATAAACTCTCGCTGAGCTTGAAAATTAAAGGTAATGTGCTCTGAAATAGCTTAATTACTTAAGATACGTTTAAATACATGTACTATAGTTATAAGGCTTTAAGATTTTTCTCATAGGTAGACAGCCAGCTAAAAAATTTATTATCAGTGAAGTACTTGTTTGATACATCCCACCTTCCTTTTCTATCTGCAACAGGTAATACTTAAACTAGTATATATTTAGCTGCATGCATTTCCCGCATGTGAATTCAGTATAGCTCAGATACCGGCATTTCCCTAGAAGATACCCTTTCACATTACTGATTTCAAGCCATCCACTTTTTGTTAAAACTATTTGCAGTAATGCTACTGAGATAACTTAAACATCATCACTGTAGCTGCCAGAAACATCGACAATCAAATCTCAGAAAAACAGTTTTACATAGACCAAAAACCAGTGAAGAATTGACAAGTGTTGAATTAGAACTCTCATTGCTGACTTATAATGTAATTCATTTAAAATCTGTATTGACCAGTTTCGTCACCTGTTTTTTGGGTTTTACATCCAGAAACATAAATTCCCCTACAGAATATGCACACAAAACCCAGGTCTTCTCTAGAAGTGTTCAAGAATGCAACAAACAAAGGAAAGGACAAACAAAGGAAGACACACACACAAGTGATAACAATCAGAAACCTTTGAATTGCCTGTACTGAAGACAGAAGAAACTCCCTTTTCGTGTCACCCTGACTGAAGCTGATTAACTTGAGACCCTCAGAAATCCCCCACTTGCTCAAACAGGCAAAGAGAATTTCAGGCTGTGCCAGTAAATATAATGAAATAAAATGCCATCCAGAAGATCAGGTGCAAGAAAACCAGAATTAGTAGCGAAATCAAATATCTACAGCTTAAATAGTAAATGGAGAATAATAGTGGCATTAGGAGTCACTTACCAGAAAACCCAGGTGTTAGTGATGCAAGCTTTCTTGCTAGGTTATCTTTATTTAAGACAGTGTCTAATTTCAGAGGTCTAAGGTGAACTTTGAAAATGGATGCTCTTCCTTTTATATCTGGGGGTCCTTTAAAATAAAAGACACATGGTTTTATTTTTCACACACATAAACATTCGAATTTAATGTGTGCAAGGAAGTTACATACATAAATAGCTGCAGTGACTTCAGCGGTGTTCTACAAACACAGGATGACACAGGCACCCAGGTAAAACTTACCAATGTAAATCTGCCTGTCAAAGCGTCCTGGTCTCATCAGAGCAGGGTCTAAAATATCTGGCCTGTTAGTACCTGCCAAAATGACTACATTTGTGGTTGTATTAAATCCTGTTAAAGAAAAGTGATAAAGAGAAAAGCTGTGTAAATATAATTTCTGTGAAAAATAAAACATCAAAAACAGAAATAAAAAGACCGTCCACTTTACAGGGTCATGTAAGAACTGACAGTTTAAACAAATGATCTTAAAGCTGAAAATATTTCTATTTATTGCTGCATTGTCCAGTTTTTCACAACAAGCAAGAAAATGGCCTTGGGCTCTGCTTTGTGAAGTACTGTATCAAATCCTGCTTTATCTTCAAAATACAATAATACATTAAGTGCTCAGGAAATCGCAGAACCAGCATGGTTAGCTGTATTTTTTTACAGACAGACTGGTCTCACTGTGAAGAATTTTTTGGCCTATTCAACTATGACAAAGAGTTAGGAGATACAGAATGAGGGTTCTTTTTCTCTGAATGAATTTTAGTAAAACACCAGGCTGCAGCAAAGTGAGTCACCACGCTTTATTTTAGGAAACAAGGAAACAGAGACAATTTGAGTTTAAGCTAGAATCCACATCTTGGTAAGCAGGTCTGAACAAGCATATTAGTCCTTTCCGATATCCTTGTTATTATAATGTAGTATCAGGCATTAAATACTCACCATCCATTTCTACTAAAAGCTGATTGAGTGTGTTCTCTTGTTCACTTTGTCCTCCAAAGTTGCCCCTTCCTCTCTTCCTCCCTACTGCATCTATTTCATCAATGAAGAGAATGCACGGGGCATTTTTACGAGCCAGAGCAAATAAGTCTCTAACCTTAACAAAAGAACAGAGAATGCATCAGACTGGTTTGTAACTCTTTTGAGTTGGGGGTGGGGAGGGGGGGAAGAGGCACATCAGTAACAGTGTCCCTATAACTGGGTATGGCTCTGAACAAGCATTCCAAAGCCTTCCAAAGCCTTCAGCCAGCTCTCAAGGCAATGATAAATTACTTAATTCCCCTCCAAATATTCATTTGGAAGTTAAATTAACTTCTAGAAGTCTGGAAAAAACATCCAGGACATGAGTAGATAGCTGAAAGTTTTTTTAGACTTTCATATTTTAAACAAGGTATTACCCAACTACTGTGGTAGTTGTAGCGCAATCTGACTTGAATTTTAAATGCAACATTGCAATGTTGCTCTGCTTGCAAACGTATCAGAAGGACCTCATTAAAACCAGTTCAGTGAGTCAACAGATCTGCAACTGAGGAATCGAACTGGAGCAAACAGGAAGTGAAAAATTAATGGAAGAATTTTGACCTGAGTGAGGATTAGATGCAGCTCAGAGCTTTACTACTTTATACACTAATGATGCAATTAGACAAGGCTTCTCTGATGACAGAAAATGTACAGCAGACATGAAGAGATACAAATTTTTGAGAGTACTACAGAAAGTCACCCAGATTTTTTTAAAAAGTACAATGAAGGAACAAGATAAACAAATGTCAGATGCTTAAAGTGAACTATCTTTTCATTAGAATTAGCAGAAATATCATACAACTATTTTTAGTGTATATACATTATGGAAACTAAAGGTTTCCATATGCATATACACTAAAAAACCACCGAAGAAATCAAGGCCGTGTAAGCAGTTTTAGTTGTGGCACATCTCAATTTACAAATGATCAGTTTAGTGTCACTTACAACTGCCTTATTTAATAAATCTATAGGAACTGAAAGTAAAACACTCATGTTGTTTTCTATAGGCATCAGAAATTATCAGCTGTGTTGAATCCTCGATTCCCAGCCAAAGTTGTGTCAACAGATTTCACTGGGTAGTAAAAGTACCTGCATAGATCAGCACAGAAAAGTTTAATCACTTTGCTTTGAGGCATTTCAGGTATCTATCGACAACAGAAGTCTGAGTATCACTATTATTTTAGGACACCTAATACTTTCCCAAATTTTTATTACCATAAAATATCATCAGTAACTTGTTTATACCACTTAACGTGTTTTTAGTCAGCTATTTTAAGACAGCTAAGGCAAAAAAGCACAAAAAAATATTAGACATATATTTGGTTATTTAAAACACCTGATCTCCAGAAATCAGTCATTGGACTTGTATTTCAACCAGAAGCTTGTCTGTGTGTCCTAGACAACTCTTTACAGCTAAGAGTTTGAAACTACAAAGAGAATAAAGCTCTCCAAAGAAACAGGAAGGATTTAGAGCAGGGGGAGGCATTCCCACAGCAGTAGTCAAATAAGCTACAGATTTCTGATCCAGCTACTAAATTTACTTCAGATCTGAGCTTGAAGAGTGCTATTCTGTGTTGTTAAGCACTTGAAAAGAGGCACATCCTTAATGGCCTGACACCAGACACTGAACTGTCTTTGTAACTTTTATTAAAGGTACATCTATGATTTTTGTGTTTAGACGTGCATCTAGCATCACTTGTAAGAAATCTACATAGAAGAAAGAACTTCAGCTGTAATCAGTTTGTCTCCCAAACCTGACAACGTCCTTTCAACAGCCAATACTGAAAGAAAAGAGCAAGGCCAAAGACTTACTCGTGCTGGACCCACACCAACAAACATCTCTAAGAACTCTGAGCCGTTGACTGTGATAAATGGCACATTGGCTTCTCCAGCTGTAGCTTTAGCCAGAAGTGTCTTCCCAGTACCTGGAGGACCCGTCAGAATCGCCCCCTGCAAGAGAAACAGGTATATTTTCCTCATGAAGAAAACATAGTATTAAGCCTATGAAATAGCATGTTATGATATCTAGTGCACTGGCTTTTCTCTCAGTCAAAATTGTGCAAGGAAATAATTGAAGATTAATCCTTCCTTTAAACAAGCAAAAGGAAAAGCAAATTAGATACAACACTGCCATGCTGTCTGAGAGTTACAGGAACAGTGTTTTCTTTGACTGACATATTAAACAAGAAAAAAGAAGATATGTCATCAGGTGGGCTCCCCTGCCAGCACAGCCAGAAGGCAACTCTGTAATAACTATATGTAAGATTGATGCTATACCTACACGTGTATCATTTCTGGTCCATGTGAACAGATGAAGTATTCCACAAGGCACATCTTCCAGCACCACAGTTACACTGCTGGCACCTAATACCTACTTATTTTTTTTCTGACTGCGAGAAGACAGAAGCTGGAAAGCATTGCATATGTAAACAATCCTAGTACAGTTTAGAATACTGAGGACTACTAGAAGAATAAAGTCCAAGTCATTATTCCCTTACCTTTGGAATTTTTGCTCCCAGATCCTCATATTGTTTGGGATTTTTCAGGAAGTTAACGAACTCCATTATCTCTAATTTGGCCTCCTCACAGCCAGCTACATCTTTGAATTTAACATCTATTTCATCCTTAAGGACTTTGGCTGTAGTTTCACCAACACTGAAAAGTCCACCCATTCCACGCCCTGCCCGACCTAAGCCTGCAGGACCCCTTCTTAGTGTGTACAGCAATGAACCAATAATCAGAATTGTAGGCAGCAAACTCAGGAGGAATGATCTGTGGAGAAAAACAAACAAAAAAAGAAAAACCTATCACAAAAATCCATTACTGCAAATAAAACGTATAAGATGTTGGTTCCATCACAAGCGAACAAATTCAGGTCTAATACTCTATTAACTTGCAATGTTTGTATTTCTGTGGGTTGTTCACACTGGGAAACTACCAAAATAAATTCGAGAACTAATTGTTATATTGATAGTTGCTTGTTTTTAAACCAAGCACATCAAGTAACATTGACGAGTTTTACAGAGAAAAATTGCATTACCTAATAAACAGAAGTAGCTTGTTTTTTCAAAGGTAAATTTACAGAACTAGTTATGTAAATGGTTATATTCTCAAAGTAAGTTTATGTAAATGGTTATATTCTCAAAGTAAGTTGTATTAGGTAGCATATAATCAGTGTATGCTACTACTTCAAGCAGAAATTTCTCTCCAAAATACACACTCATTCTTCCCTTAGGTCTTTCAGATTTTTACATTTTCTTTCTTCTTTCAATGTTTCCATTTTCATTTTCAAGGCTACAGATTTGCAGGGGGGTGTGGTTTCTTGGGGTGGGTTTTTTTGTTTTTGTTTTGTGGTGGTTTTTTAAAACTATTATTCATTGTCCATTGTCCTCCAGCTTTCTAACACAGCTCTGTACAAGCCAAAAACCCTAACACAGTCCTCTTTATCATAGTATCTGAGCACTGTACAGATTTTTCTGTGAAAAGGAACAGCTTCAACAAACAGCTCACAAGATGTTCTATCCACACTCAGCAAAAACAGAATGTGGAAAAGCAGCACAGTCATAAGTGAGCACAGGATTCCCAGGCCTTACTGATAACCCACATTTCTGGGATAAAGAGGAAAAGCAGGATTTTTCCCTCTGCTGTGGTATTCACAGCAGATTCTGGTCTAACAGGGAACAGCAGTACTTTGATTATATACAGCTGCTGCTGTCTCCTGTTTTCCGTGGCATTCCTGGGGCAGAGCAATATATACAAATATCTAAATGAAGAACAGACACTGAGGAGGAAAAGACCAGAGCCATGGTCAGAAAGAGGGATTCAGGAAGTAAAGGTCTGTACATGGCTGAAGAAGGCATAGGAACTGATCTACTTTTCCCAGTCTGTTGTGAGAAGCCTCAGGCCAACATGCAGCCTTTTCATACAAGCGCTGCGTTGCCCTGACCATCACTTTTCCTCAGGTTTATTTAAATAAGGGCTCAACAGGTTTATTTATGGACCACCCTTAAGAGCATGCTTCATTATAAAGAAACAGGAAAATGAAGCAGGTAGTGTGCAGAACAGGGAAATAAAAACCTCTATCTGAAGCTGCAGGACTGCCCAAAGTTAAGGCCACCATTTTTCCTGTTGCCACCAAGGCCAACAACAGTAGCTTGGTAAAACACACTGCATATATAACCAAAGCATTCCCTTCCATCCCCCCAAATCAAAACAAACACCCCCCAGAACCAAGAATGAAAACACGAGAGGCATTAAATGAGCCATTTTCCTTACTAATATAGGCTATTACATCCAAAGTTGAACTTCTTGATGATACAAACCCTATTTTACAGACACCAGCAGGAGTAATTTTTAAACTGCCCACTTAGAACCAAAAAGAAACTAGTTCTTGGGACACAAGATTATGTTTGTCTTCTAAGCCATTTGGAAAAATACATCAGAGAAGCACTTTTACTGTCTTCTAAAGTCCAGGTCAATAAAATTCAGCTACATAAGGCTAATACAAAGAACACAAATCTAGTTTCAGAGCCATTATTCCCTAATGGGGAAGCAACAATGCTGTAAATTTAATATCAGTACTATTTTTCTTAACAATTAAGAGCGTGATGCACCTTCCAGTTTCTGCTAACAGGCAGGTTAGCGTGATCTACTTAATCACTAATTTCTCGCTTTTTTCCAAGGCCACAAAATTTTACTTATGCTGAATTTTTAGGCAGAAATTGATGCCCAGAATATCTCAGCCAATATACTGTCGTTCTATGATATAATCTGTCTGTTCAAAACTCTACATGAGCTTCATCTCTGGAGCTCTACTGCTGTGCCTGGCTAACTCTTGCTCTAGTAAAAGTCACTGGGAGGAAGGGCTTAAATGAAGAAAGGAGTTATAGTAAACAAACATTTATATAATAAGCTATATTTAGAGTAAGAGGATATGGCTTTCTTCATAGACAAAGTACTGAACAGCTTCTCTTACAGTTAACACAAAAATAAACCCAAGCTGATTGTTATTCTGATAATGCTGCCACCTAGTGAAGCATAAGGCGTGTGTATCACAAATCTACTTTTCTACTGTAAACACAACCATTTTTTTACCAGAGACTTTTTAAAGCAACTTCTTACCCATCACTCTCTGTTGAGTAGACAACAGGCAATCTGTTCTCCACTTCTATTCCCAGATCTTGCTGCACAGTCTCAAGATTCCGTTCAAAAGTGTCCACACTGCCGATATTAAACCAGACGTACTGCTAGGAAAAAAGCAGAGATCACCACAAAGTGCCCTATCTTATTTCACCTTCACTACAAGCCAACTTCTTCTAGTCTGATAATTCCCTGTGCATGTGTTAGATTTGGACCAAGTTTAAGTTGCTTTGTCAAGTGTGTAACCGGTGTAAGAGGCACACAACAAGTCTGAAGCCTCCCAACCTGAATACACTGTATCTGTCATTGCTTCTGCAGAGATGATAATACCCAATAGTTTTGGGGCACTTTAAACAGATGGAAATGCTAGCATTTTCTCCAGAAAAAAATGGAAAGGAGTAATAAACCTATCCTTACAAGGGAGCTATATAGCCAGAATAATACAGAGCACTGAACCGGGAAACACAGCAGTCATACAATCTATTGTTTCATCTGAAGGTCTCAGCCTTTCTGATTAAGAAAGGTTTTTGCTTTTCTTAAGAAAAACTTTTGCAGTTTATACTAGCTTTAAAGTCAGCTGTCTTCACAAAAAACCAGCATGAAATTTATCATAGACCAGAAAGAAAAATCCAGACTTTACTTTCAAAATGCGTTGAGATCTGGTTTTAGAAGAAAATCTCCCCTTTTGCACCATGACCTGCCTGACTTGTCGCTCCTTACCCTAATACTGAAAATGAAAAAACAGAGCAGTTAACTGATTGAGAAACGAAGGCAACTGGTTCTATGTGGGCTAAAGAGTAGGTGTATAAATAAGCCACACTGAAATCCACTGATTAAGTAACTGCTGCAGATTTCACTTTAGCCAGGAGGGACTTGCAGACCTTGTTTCAGAAAGACAGTTTAAAAAGCTCCACCACCTAAGAAGAGGTTACCTATAAAGCTTTTCTAATGCTTCTTTTCATTTTCCACATTTTCGATGAAAATTGTATTTATTATTTAATAGGTCCCTGCCACTGGGTATCATTCTTTGGAAAGCTTTCACCTGCATCAGTCTATTCCTCCCTGCGCTACTAGAAGAGCAACTCCATGAAATAAGTACTTTGGAAACAAACACTTCTCTTTGTTTTCTCAAGTAACTGGTTAAAAGCAGTCTGGAACAGAAAAGATTCAAAAGTATGTGCTTTTAAGTCTGAGATTTTCTTCAGCAGATGGAAAACAGCAGTTAAAAATACAGAACCTTCAGCAATTTCTTGCTCTTCCTGTTTAAGTATCTGTATTAAAGAGCATAGTGCTGGAAAGGAACTACTTGTCATAGTTCAAAGGTATCTATGGCAAAACAACTGGTGGAGTAAAGTGAGAAACACGCAATGTAGGATAATGTAACAGTAATGCAGAAAATACGTTTTAGATTAAGCAATTATTAATGATCCGGACCAAGTCACTGCCTCAAACTTTACCTAAAAAGACTGTTTTGCTGCTTCTAACATATCATGTACATGTACTAAAAGTGTTTACCCATTCATGAGGAGACTTTCCAGGAACAAAGATGACTCTAACAAAGCGCTTGTTCACCACTTCAAGTCTGTCCACCTGCAAGAGGAGAAAAGAACAAAACCTGAGTGAAGAGCGCGCAGTCACTGCGCTTCCACCACAGCTAAGAGCTTCAGATACCAGATGTGAATCTTTCTGTTTTCCAGTTAGCAGAACAAAATTAATCACATTTATCAAGACAGTTCCACAGCCTACAGTTTGCCATTAGGAATAAAGTACATAATCAGGAAAAAAGGGATACTGGCACACCAGAATTCAGATTGAAAGATTGATGTTGTACCCTTTTCTCAAGGAAAAAATCCAATGCATGCCTCAGCAACAATCAGTTACAGTGAAATAGTTAAACAATACTTAATTGTCTCAGTGGTCAAACACAAAAAGTAGTAAGTTATATGATTCCAAACTCTTATAGCAGCTTCCAAAACAAACCAAACTGAGCAAAATGAGGGAAATCTTAGCTTTGCTCTTACAACTGTTTTCCCTAATAGAAAGGGCTTCCTGTGCTACCATATTAAACACACTAACATCAATTAGATAAAGAACTATTTAGCTGAGGTAACAGCATATAAACCTAAGAACTGTGTTATGGGCTTAGCAGATATATACCATTAAGCTCTTTCTTACAAATCTCCTCCATTGTTTAGTTTCTTGCATTTGACAGGGTCCCTTTAGAAGTCAACTGAAGATTTTTCCACGTTTTCTTCCTCGTTTCATAACTGGTGTCAGCATCTTTAAAGCATTTTAAACTAGCAATCTAGTTTTAGAAGTTAGCTCTGAACTGCACACAGGTTAGTAAGGTTGTTCCCTAAAGTCGCTACATGTGGCCATTTCTGGTAGAATTGAAGAAAAACATGAGCTAAGAAGTCACTCTAGAACTACCCTGATTTCACACAGCTCTACCTGAACACGTGTGTTTTGAAAAGCACATGACCCCAGTAGTCTTCTCCCCATTGCCATGGCAACCAGCAGCAGCACTTGATAGCTATATGTTTAGTTTATCTGAATATCCACACTACATCTTTAAAAGACACAAGAAACCTGGTTTTGTGCAACAGCCTACTTTCACAACGCTTTTTCTGCAAGGAGGCTTCAGGCTTTGTTAATTTTAACAGCTAAACTAATCTTTTTACAGAGTTAGGTGTCTTACTGCTTCAGAAATTTAATCAGTAAGGGTTTTTTTCACAAGATGTACACAATCACGAATTCAGAACAGGACTGACTGTAAGACAGTCTAGGCAGAAGGGGAGAAGCATACAGAGCAGCTCTGCAGAGATCAGTTAGAAAAGAAAAGTAAGAAACACCCTGTTCAGCAGCTTACCAAAGTAATGGAAGGTTAATTTTCTGTTAACAGAAAATCCCTCTAGGTCTGAAACCTAGAGGATGAAGCAAACCAACGCTTTCCTAATCTGCAGGTGAAGCTACAAGCAGGGAGGGAACAGAGCAAAGAACTAGTGGCTCCTGAAGTGGAAAAAGCCTGTGCAAGACACAATCTCCTGAACTTCAGGGCATCACCAACCTATTACTCCAAGTGTGGACAGCTGCCAAGTTCTACAGAGAGATAGGATACTGATGATAAAACTGATTGCTCCAGTAGTGGCTCCAGGTAAGAAGAAATGAGAGGAGAAAACAAAGAGAGGAGGCTACTTTACAACACAGTCAGGCTGATGAAGGGATGCCAACGTATTGTCCTTGAAGGGATTCTTCCAGTCTCCACCCATCCCTTTCTGTTCTCACTGCTGCTTCTCAGATTCCTCAAGGAACTGATTTCAGGCATGAAACAAGCAGAAAACCATTTTTTCAGAGGGATGGGCTCATGCCAAGTGGCAAGGTTAGGAGTAAGCCTCTTCCAAAGGCAGCTGGCATGTCGGCTTAAACCGTTACATCAGCTTACCAGTACTATAAAGCCATACCCAGAAAGAGTGTGGCTGCACTGCTCCTTCAAACCAGCACCCACATGAGCTATCCAACAAAAGTTTTGTCCTGAGCTGCTATTCCCTCTCCTCTCTTGAAATGACATAAATCTTCACACATCCATCCAGAACATCAGATCTAGGAACTGATCAAAATGAAAGCTAATTCCTTAGTCCCTCAAAAATTACTCTGAGCCAGTTCTCACTCTACAGACATACAAACACAAGCGTGAGTGAGAAGGCAGAAATGAGCACCTTCAGCACTCCGATGTTTCACACTGACTCCCCTCCCCACTCACCAATCCTTTAGAAAGGTAGTTGTTGACAAAGTCTTTCCAGGTGATTTCTCTCCCAGGGACCCTGAAGAAGAAGTAGTATACAACCATTGTCCAGAAGAAAGAACTTCCCACTACATACATCCGAAACTCCCTGACATCCCATGGAATGTCACCCTAGGAAATGGAGAAGGGAAAAAATAGAATTTAGAGTCTGTAATACAGTAAGCATATAGCAAACAGGTACTGGTATTTCTTTGTGGCTTCTATTCCCTGCCCTCAAGGTTGCCACAGAGAATGTCAAAGATCTGTTCTGTCATATGAACACACTTCAGCAATTTCAGATAGAACTGAGGAATTACAGCAATAGAAAATCTTTAAGTGTTTTACAAATAGTAATTGAAGAGTTTTGATCTATTAACTACCATTTTTAGAAAAAAAAATCACAAGAGCTTTCTGCCTCCATGGTAAAACAATTATCCTTGGTCTCCAGGAGTGCATGCAAGACCAACAAAAATAAAGGAAAAAACTAACTGAATAAAAAACAAAACCACAAACAAGAAGGAGGAAAAATATGATGCGCACCAAAAATATTCTTTATGTTCCTGTACTGTCAGGTGCTATCATCTTTGTGTTACAGCTAATGGCAATAAATTTCAAAAGGAAACTCACATAAGTATTCCATTAAGGTCAGAACACGTAAGAGCAAACTACATTTAACGAGCACTGTGTGGTCAGAAAGTTTTCCAAATTGACACTGAAATGAAACACAAGGCCTTTAAAGGTCTGAGGCTCCACTCTAAGAATACTGACTACTAGCAACCACATTCACACAGCTTAAACTTCATTAACATTCCTGAAACAGAGGTAGATGCCTCTGGAGCTATGCACAAAACAGTTATTGACGAAAGGCACTGAGTGGGGAGCCACCTAGAGCCAGCTGCTATGAAATGCCTGGCACAGGAGGCTTGAGCAAGATTTAGGCAACCAGAATATGGCCCTAAAAATCAAAAATTATTTCATGAAGACAAGATAGTGACATAAAGAAAGAAATTTTAAAGCCAAAACCTTCTGTAATCTGGTCCACCAGTTAGTTTCTTCTTTCTTGCCACCTTTTTTTCCACCACTGCCACCTCCTCCACTACTACTCCCACTAGGTTGTCTGGAAGCAGCTTGCTTCGTTTCTAACAACAACAAAAAAAAATTCTTTACATTTTATACCAATCTCATATTACCTTTTATTAGTTACATTAAGGAGATGTTCTGAAAAATGTACTAGTTTGCAATACTACAATAATTAGATTATGTGAGAAACAGCATTTTCCATAGAAAAACAGATATATAGGCCATTAAGTGGCAGAGAGACACAGTTATGACCAGGAGAGAGGTCTGTTAACGTATAACTGAGGGACAGCATTCCAACAGAAGCATAAATACTCTTCCAGAAGATGAACATTATTTTGTTTTCATATCATGTATAATAAAAATGTATCAATTTGCACTTCTAAACTAATCTGGTACAGAAATATCTTCCCTGAAAAATAAAGAAAAAACCTAAAACCCAAACTCACAATTGTTATGCCAAAATCTAATTTAATGAATACACATTCCACAAAGAACTGATGTCAAGCAGCTTTTTGTACCTTTTGTTTCTGCAGGTGTACCTTTAGTTCCATTAGATTTCTTCCCATTGGGAAAATATTTTTCAAATCCTATTAGGAAAGAGGAAAGGAGCTCATAATTGTTTTTTATTTTACTATTCTGTCACCACACTTCAGTAGTCACAAGCTGAATGTATGCACCAGCAAAGAAGCTAGCAACACAAAGACTGCAAAACAAGCTTTGCTCTTGTCTTTTTGTTGAAAAGCTCTACCTGGTCTCCATAAATAAATCTACTACGCTGACAAGAGAATACCACATGTATTTAGTAACCTGAAGTAAAGCTATCTTTTAACCAGAGATAGAGAAGCTTAGGTCAACAGAAAGCTCCACTGCGCAGTGTGAAGCTGAGCAAACCACACTATTCTTTAATAGCTCCTACAAATCCCATAAATCAAATGTTCCATCTCTAGATTAAAGGCTGGTTAGTACAAGAACTGACTTCCACACAGACAATAAACATAAATGGCACGTGAGTGCAGTCCTCAGCAAGGTATGTAAGCAGTCTGCTCCATTTCACAAATCAAAGTTATAGTCACCTTTGGGAGGCTGAGAGAAAAGCCTTCTGCAAGCAGCGATTACACTTGCCAAGACAGTGCTTCTGTCAGCAGTAACTCCAGGGGTAACTTGTGCACAGAGCTGAAAGATGAAAAACAAATATAAAGCAACAAAAACATGCCACAGAAATCTTCAAGCTCTCTAGTAGAGACTTGCAGCTAATCAGACACTACTTTACAACTGGAACTTTACAACAGACCTTGTAGCAACTGCTGTGGGCCAGAAAGTAAGACAACAATGGAAAAAGAAAAGTTCATCAAATAAGTAATTTCTACAACAAGGAGATTTTTATTCTCGTTAAGAACAGAGTTTCATCTTACACACAAACACAACATTCTTTATCAAAAGAGAAAAATCAAGTAGAAAACACTACAAGGTATGAACATTAAATACACATTGATTTCTATGGGAAATATTTCATCACACCAGCTGAATGACATTACAGTGCAATACTAACTGTGACTGTACAAGCATGATGCACACGGTGCTGAATCATGCTTTGTCTGCAACTTTTTTTCAAATAGTTAAGAAGTTGTAGCTTCTGCATATGAGAGATCTGCTTGAACCCAAAAGAAAGGGATATGGTAGACAAAGCTTACATCCAGCTAAGAAACCAACACAGAGGAGGAATCTCAGTTCAAAAAGACCTAAAGCCCTATGTGGGTAAACATCCAGTTATAAAACCGCAACAAACCTAAGCCTCCTGCACCTTGTTCTAAGGCTGTCGATTGTTATTCATCATTTAAGTCCAGGGAGGGAAATTTAAGTATTTAAACTCACTAATTCTTGACAAAATTTTGCTACTGTAGCTGAGTACTTTAAAAAAGCGTAAACTGCAATTTTATTAAAGAGAAATCATACCTGATTTCTTCAAGAAGGACGTATTTTAGATAAAATCCCTTTCATAAGCTTTTCCAACACTTCTGAGAAACAAAATATTACCCATGCCAAGATTTCCCCACAGACTGACTTACTTTCTGCTAACATTCCCTTCTGCCCCATAAAGGTGCTCAGTCTCCTGCTCTAATTAGGAGCTATTTACCTTAAGAGCCACAGAAATAGTAAAATGCAAAAAATAAACAACACTAACTGAAAAGCAACAGGTCTTGAAAACATGACTTCAAGCATCTTTGGAAGACAGCAAACATCCACCTGGGACTAACACCTCTAGGACTACTTCTGTGAAGGAAAGCTCCGAGTTACAGCCAAAGTACAGTGGCTGTAAACAAAACCTACTTTTGCAGATTAAAGAAACTTTTGATTACTTGATAGCACATTAGAACTACCCTAGGCATGCTGCCATTCATTAACTGAATGCTGTAAGTCTACTGAAATCTTCTGTCTGGGAGCTTCCCCCTCCACCCCTTATTAAATGACGAAATACATTAGACTTATTTCGAGCATCCCTGTAGTTCCACCTGCTGGAACCGAGAGGAATACCAAAATGTTCTCATTGCTTGCTTTTGCTGTAGACTGAGCTAAGAATTCTTGGGCTGCTTGATCAAGCCATTAATTTTGTGCCACTGCATGTCTCTGAATAAAATCTGATACTGAAAATCCAAGAGGGTATTTTACTGATATGCAGTGCAGACAGCTGGGAGAGAAGCCAACGTAGAGAACAGCTACTAAGCCAAATAACTATAACCTCCAACACAAGCAATTCCATCTGTGCTCCTAGAGAAAGTTTTAGGACAAGTGGGATGCATCCATGTAGACAATAAAATGAGCTTGCCACAGATCACATATAGTTCAAATACAAACAGGCAGTGAATGTGGCAGCAACTGATGAAACTCAAAGAAACAACAGGGTTTTCTCCCATGTCAGTGGTCTTCTATAACATCCAAAAATTAGGGACTTAGTTCTCCTGCAAACTCAGATTACTTTTTATTTGCAAAGAGATTGGAATATTCAGAAAGCTTTACTCCAACTAAGATAAAGCAACTGCTCATGTTTAAAAGAAAAGTTTCAGTAAGCCAAATCCAATTGCCTGGCTCAGCTAGACCAGCATGGGTTTACAACAGAATTAAGTCAGTTTAAGTGAAGGAAAGAGAAGAGTAAGCAGATGGAGCTTTGGGGCAGACCTGAATAATGGGACTGGCTTCTTGTTGGATTGTCTCTACAGATCCTAAATTCCACGAACACACGCAGTCACCTGTCAAGTTAATATGCAGACAGCTGAGTGCTTTTAAGTTGCTTTGTGAGAAAAAGGAACAACTGCCTTCACGGCATGTTCAGTAAGTCACCTGACTGCCTTGAGAAGAGACCTCATTAATGTCTTTAAGTATCTGAGGGGAGGGTGCCAGGAAGATGGACCCAGGCTCTTCTAGGTGGTGCCAAGCAATAGGACAGGAGGCAACGGGCAGAAACTGATGCACAGGAAGCTCCACCTGAATAGGAGGAAGGATGTCTTTACTGTGTGGGTGACTAAGCACTGGAACAGGCTGCCCAGAGAGGTTGTAGAGTCTCCCTCACTGGAGATATTCAAGTACACTGTAAAACATCAGCACAAAAACTGATCCTCATACAGGGCCTGTCCCTGGGTTGTCTGGCGATGGGAATGCCAGAGCAAGCTTAGCTGATATAAGCACACCCACTGCCTAAACAGAGAGAAAGCAAACAGCACATTTTGACTGGATGCTGTTTCAGGCTGTCCACCAGGAAACTCTTGCCAAGCGCCTCCCAGTCAGAGGCAAAAAATTTCACTGCACGTAAAACAAAACAGAACAAAATCAGATTTTTCTTTCAGGCAAACCTTTTGACACCATCCTAAAAATCAAGACTTTTCAAAATGTTAGTTCTAGATAAGCAAAATACACAAAGGTCAGTTTTACAGTTAAAATAACCCATAAAATGTTACTAGTCCAGAGTGTCACATAAACCCAAGACCACAAGCAGAACTACTTAAATGTTTACAAAACTCTGTAAGCACAATCCATTTCTTAAAAACTGAGGCTACACAAAGCAGAAGCAGAAAATCCACTTGCTTAGCTATACAAAAAGGATAGAGAATCCATTAATTCCTGAGAGATCAGCAGCACTGCTGACAATGTTTTATTTATTGTTGAAACGATGTTCAGCTCTGATCAAACAAAACCAAATTCACCATGAAAAACAAGCCACATACTCATGCTAACGACAAAGCTACTAACATCCTTCCGTGTATTCATCTCACAATTATCACTATCCTAGAGATAACCTTCACACCTATAAAGGTGTGCTTGTTCACCACTCTATGCCACAGGAAAACAAAGCAACTCTCTCAAAATGCCAATCAAAGACAGAGGAATTAAGCATCTTCCTTTTCCCAAGCAGCAGCACAGGCCTGTCACTCCTCCACTAGAGGAGTAAGAGCTGTCAACGAAGGTAATACACGTCTTGTTTTAGCTGACAGCAAAGGCCATTTTTCTAAGAAGGAACACACAGACATCATGATTTATCAGTTAATACCACAACTGTAGGTGCAGATTCATGGCATCATTGCACTGTGCAATCCTGGGATGCAAACAACCAGGCTCCTCTTTTCCAGAACACTGACACCCAAAACAAACCGCTCGGTCATTAATCTTCAACGTTTCAGCCTCTCACACAGCCACAAACCCACATAACATAAACCATCACCCTGAGAAAGCAATGGAAGAACTTCGTAATTAGGTGGGACACAGCACCTGGGAAACCACAGGGAACCTGGGAACCCTCCTCTATGAAGAGAAGCTGAGAAAGTTGGGGCTGCTCAGCCTGGAGAAGAGAAAGTTGCATGGAGAGTTTAGAGCAACCTTACAGTATCTGAAGGGGGTCTACAGAGAAGCCGGAGAGGGTCTCTTTGTCAAGAACTGTAGTGACAGGACAAGAAGTAATGGGTACAAATGGGTACAAAGAGGAGAAATTAAGTTCGGTATTATGAAGAAATTATTTACTCCTAGAGTNGGCCCGCGCCGCCTGACGTCACCGCGCCGCCGCGCGCATTTCCTCCGCGTCCGAAGGGCACCCTCCGGCCCCGCCCCCTGGCGGAGGCCGCACCCCGCAGGGGTCACGCGCCGCTCTCTGGCCACGCCCACGCCGTCACAGCGGAGCCCCGCCCT
>VZTG01005242.1:490076-633539 GCA_013397845.1 Melanocharis versteri | reverse complement strand
CTCAGCCATCTCTTCTGGAGGCCGGACAGGCCCAGGTCGCTCAGCCCTTCCTCCCTCATGAGAGAGATGCTCCAGTCCCTTAATCGTATTTGTAGCTCTCCACCAGACCTGCTCCTGGAGCTCCATGTCTCCTTTCTACTGAGGAGTTGGCAGTGAGGGTTTGTTTGTGAGGACCAGGGGGATCACTCAGTCAGTGGTAATGCAGAACTGCTTTCTCAGGATGCACTTTTCCAGGGTGAACTGTGTCAGGGGAGGCTTAGGTTGGATACCAGGAAAAGGTTCTTCACGTAGAGGGTGGTTGAGCACTGAACAGGCTCCCAGGGAAATGGTCACAGCACCAAAGCTGACAGAGCTCGAGAAGCGTTTGGATAACGCTCTCCGGCACTCGGTGTGATTTTTGGGGCTGTCCTGTACAGGGCCAGGAGCTGGACTTGGATGATCCCTGTGGCTCACTTCCAACCCGGGACACTCTGGGCCGGGCCGGCGCGTGCTCCTGCGCATGTGCGCTGCCTCTCCCCTTCCATGGGCGCGGGAGGGGCGGGGCGGTGACGCAGGCGCGTGACGCGCGTGACGCGCGCGCCGGCCCGGGCCCGCCCCCGCGCCCCTCCCCGCGGCCGCTCGCGCTCGCCGGGCCGGCGCGAGGCTGTCAGTCAGTCAGTCAGTCGGGCACCGCCGCCGCCGCGCGCCCTGCTTCCCGCCCTGCCATTCCCGCCGGGCTCTGAGGGGGACACACCGCCAGCGGCCATGAAGATCTGGAGCTCGGAGCACGTGTTCGGGTGAGGGGGCCGGGCGGGGAGGGCCGGAGGGCGCGGCGACACCCCGGCGCTTCAGCGGGCCGTGCCGTGCGGGGCGAGCCGGGTCCTGCCGGGGTGACGGCGGAAATAGGAATGCTGCGGGCGCGGCCGGAGAAGGAGCAGGAGGGAGGCCGGGAACGGGCCTCGGTCCTGCATCGCCTCGAGCTCCTTCCTGCGCGGCCGGACGCCGCGCCCGGGCTTCTCCTACTACCTCGGGAATAGCATTCCAACAGGATGGAGTGGTAGAGCTGGCCCGGCAGCGTGGCTTGATACAGGGCTGGGTGTTTAGGAAAAATAACTTTCACACTATAAATAAAAATGAATCCCAAGCTACTGATGCAGTCGGTTGTATATTCCAAGAGGTATGGACAGAGTGGCTGTCCCTCAGCCTCAGGTGCTGCCGCTGAGGTGCCCAGCAGCCAGCTCGCCGGGTAAGCCTTCTTTCCATCAGTGCTTTTCTGCATGGAACGAGGAAACAGCAGGGAAAAGTATCAGGAGGTGTGTGAGCAGCTGTCCCGGGGAGCTGGCGTGGAGGGCTCAGCAGTGCCGGTGCAGCTCTGGGAATGCCACCGCCGATGACTCCCCTGCTGCAGGTGTTCCGAAAGTCTTGAAGCCGGAAGAGCACCGGGGGTGATAGTTCTTAAAATATTTACGAAATATCCCAGATGTGTTGCTCTAAATTTCTTTAATTACCTCAGCGCGGCTGAGTTCCTTGCGCTGATGCAGGTACTCGGTGCTCCACTTCAGCGTTGGTCTGGCTGTGGTTCCTAGCAGGAAATATAAGGCAGAGGCTGCTCGAGCGTGACACAACTCCTGAGTCTAAGATGAGTATCTGTCACCTAGGGAATGCAAAAGCTATTTTCATTTGACATTTTCTCATCAAGTTCTGTATTAGAACACCCCCATCTTATGGCGTAATGTGTGTGGGTGTCGGTAGTTCATTCGAATGGTTAATAAAATATTGTTGTGCCTTATCAGATCTCTGACTCAATCCCTTAGGGACATTTAACACAATTTTGTCATTTTCAGTTTGTGTATCTTCTGTTGATGGAAGTGTAGAGTCGCTGAAGATGGAACAAGGAACAATCCTCCAGCTCTCCTTCTGCTGCAGGAATTGAGGGCTCTTATTTCTCCTGCTTGCACCAATAAAGCTTCCTGACACTTTTCTTGCTAGAAAAATAACTTATTTTTCCAACTTTTTGTTTGTTCTTGTAGTGCTTTACTGTCAGTGCCCTTTTGTACCAGCCTATTTTAAGACTAAAATAAAATCCATTTAGGGCCCTAAGTGCAACACTTAAGTACAAGTTGGCACCCCTAAGCCTTCTTAAGTTAGATACCAATTGCTGAATTTTTAAACATACCTTTAAAGGCTGTAAGGCTGTCATGTCAGGACAGTCAGTTATTCTGGATATAGAAATACGTAGGGACTGAATTTCTCTAGTGGATCAAGTCCATGGTTTCTGTAGCCTCCTCTGTTTCAGAAGGAAATATCTGAAGTACCTCAAGAGCCATGTGGACAGTCTGGCCTTGAGTAGCAGGACTGCTCCGATCCTGGGAGTTTGAGGTTATCAAAATTTGTTTCATAAAAACGGTTCTGAGAAGAGTATCCATAAGTGTAATTCATGCTAACAAACTGCTGGAAGCAGTAGTGTAGGTGCAGACATCAGGCTGTGAGCTGATGGGGTTTCTAAAAATCTGTTTCTTTATTTTGAATTTCCCGAACATCCTTTTTTTAGTAGAATTTAATTTCACTTTGATTTTTTTTTTCCTATAGGAAGGAGCAGAAGGTAGTGATTACCTCTTTAGTTTATTTGGTATGGTTAGAATTACAGAAGAATTTATGGTGGAGTGAGCTCCTGGAGGTCATGTAGCCCAGCCCTCTTCTCAAAGCAGGGCAACCTTAAGTGTTGGTCAAGTTGCTTTCCTGGCTGAGTTCTGGAATGAGCTGAGATTTCTCTGTGGGCGTTCCTTGGAATGCCACTTCTAGCAGTGAGTGACTGTTGCCCCTTGCCTTCATTTTTCTTAGTCTTGCATTAATAATTCTTTGCCTCAGTCTGGAGAGAAGAATTTATTTTTTCTTCTGTTTGTGTGTCAGTAGTTTCTTACTGCCTTTCCAAGCATAACTGTATTCCAAAGGGACTTCTGGGAGCTGTGAGGTTGTACAGCCTGTACCGTATTGCACAACCTATATCCTGATTTAATATCATCTGAATACTTGCAATTGAATACAAAATACTTAAAAATACTCTCGCCTCTTCCTTTTACAGGCACCCCTGGGATACCGTGATCAAAGCTGCTATGAGAAAGTACCCCAACCCCATGAATCCCTGTGTGGTAGGAGTAGATGTCCTTGACAGGAGCCTGGATAACCAGGGGAGGTTGCACAGTCACCGTCTTCTCAGCACGGAGTGGGGATTGCCCAGTATTGTCAGAGCGGTACATTTTTGCAGCCTTCATTCTCTATTAAGCGCGTGAGGCACTTTTATGTCATCCTCTGCATTGGAGCTGACTTTAAAGTAAAAGCTGGAATTTGTGTATGTCTGTAAATGCCTTCCGAGCTGGTCTGTGCCATGCTCTGTGGTTGATACAATCTAGACAATGAAGTGTCAGCACTGATCACAATCCTCTGGTATCCATGAATTACTTTGTATTTGTTTGGGGTCACTGAGAACTTGGCATTTGTGTGTTTTAAGGTTCAGTTTGTTTGTTGGATTTTGGTACTTAACATTTTTTTTTGCCCTTCAGATATTAGGAACAAGTAGAACTCTGACTTACATAGAAGAACATTCTGTGGTAGATCCAGTGGAAAAGAAGATGGAGCTTTGCTCTACTAATGTGAGTGGTGGCTTAAGAAGTTCCTGATGATTAGTTCTGGAGGTTGGATGTTTTGCTCTTAACATTTAGATTCGAAATGCATCTGTGTCTTTCATTATAGGCAACAATTTACATGTCTTAGTGTCTTAGATGACTATTTTTCCCTTTTTCTTCCTCTCATAATTCAAATACTTCATCATCAAACATTTGTGATTCTGTTTTTAATGCAAGATTATTTCTCAGAATGCATGTCAAATAGTTCGGCTTTTAGATGAATGAGTTCTGCCATTTACAATGAAAGTTTTAATGTGAAATGCCTTTTTTCATAGAATGTGTATGAAGTATTGTGCTATATTTTGGTATCCTGGGAACTCGTAACTATCAGATTTTAAATGGGGTTGTCTGTAGGAGAGCCTTGTCTCTGTAAGAGGCAGTTAATTAGTATTAATTTTCTGTCTAGCCCAAGTGGTGCTATGGTGGTCTGGAAGAGCCTCTCTGAATCGCCGGCCATAAATCAGACTCGACATTCAGAGAAAGCTGTTGGTGCTTGTGAATGGGAACTTTGATATAATTAGATCAAGGACAGGAGAAGATGCATCACCCTTTATAAGTCTTGCTATTGACTGTGTTCTGGGTTTTATATTCTGCATACGCTATTTTGACATTAAATTGAGTGCTCTGCCATTGAGTAGTGCTGCTGATAACAGAAAAATGAAAGGTGGGAAGTGAGGATTTCAGCTCTGTTTTTGTTCTTAAGATTACGCTCACAAACTTGGTGTCTGTTGACGAGAGACTGGTTTACACACCTCATCCGGAAAACCCGGAAAAGTAAGTAGGGATATTTGTGTGTGTCTTTGTGTCTAGGAGACAATTTGTTAGTCCAGTTCAGCTTAGGAGTTAACCTTCCTTTATTCCCTTACAGGACTGTGCTAACTCAAGAAGCAATTATTACTGTTAAAGGCATTAGCTTGAGCAGTTATCTGGAAAGCTTGATGGCAAACACGATATCTTCTAACGCCAGAAAGGTATGTTTTAATTCTGTTTTCTCCCTCTCTCCCCCCAGCCAATCGTTCTTTTTTTTGGAATAGTAATTGTCAATTGTCAATGGTGTGTGTTGAATGTTGTATTTAATTTCTCTAGATTTTGCGCACAGTGTTTCAATGGATTTTTTATAGAACCCCAGCAAATACAAGTAAAAGTGTGAAAAGGTGTCACTACTAAATCTTTGTTTTTCAACTAGAATTGCACTGGAGAACAAACAAGCTTCTATGTGTACGCTACAGTTTCAGATATCATACAAACTTCGTTAGTTGGGATTTGGTCTTTTTGCTTTCCAAAGTACTTTTTTAAACACTAACCTCCTATTTCTAGGAGTTAGTGCTAGTAGAGAATGTAACTTCACTTTCAGCCTTTATAAAGTAGATTTACCAGTTAATACCAGCGTATTTTCTATGCTGCTTTTGTCAGTTGTTCCAGTTCATATCCATTATTGAGCTGTCTCCTTGCCTTTGGCTGAAAGTAATGTAGTGTAAGCAGAAGCATATTCTTTGTGGAGATGAGACTGTGCTGGCTCCCCTGGGTAACACTGCACTGACTCCTCTGTCCTGTGCTTGCTTTTTCTATTTGGCTGCAGCCATGGAGCTGCTCCTCAGCACAGGCAGAGCTATGGCAGTGCTTATTCTTGGGCACTTTGTCCTACAGTTCTTTGGGGAAGAAATGGAATTGCTAGAGAAGCATAGGACTTCCTGCTTAACAGCAGGATGAGTGCTGTTAGGAGTCTGAGTTTGTATTCTGCATTGCTGGAGAGGTTCAGCACAGTGGGAATCTGGCCTCGGTAACTCCTGCTATGCCAGAGATCCTGTGCTTTGGCCAGCCCTTCATCCTTGCGAGGGGCGCTCCTTGACCAAGCCAGTGTAAGCCAACTTGGTAGAACCAACTAGATCAGAGGGGAGGAAGCCTCCTTTTCCACCCTCCTGTGTGCTTCTCCTAAAGTGAGAGGAAAACATCTTAAAGTCAGGGGATGGGAAAGGAGTGATGGGTCATTTCCAGACACTGAAGAGTACCTTTACCTAGCTGGGTGCTTCTGTGTTAGTTTGAAATGGAAGGTATTTCAGTTAAATTACAGTTCTGTTCTGATCCAGTTTCCATTTAAAAATCTGTGGGGTGTATATTCTTGAAAGAGAGGAACAAAACCTGGCTCACAACCAAATTTCAGGCTGACCCAGAGGTAGCAAAGCATTGTCTTGTTGGCTGGAGTGCCAGATCAGGTTAGGCACACTTAAAAATGCTGGCCAAATTCCTCTCGAGGCATCGGTTACATTTGCATGTCTTTATTGAAGTCAGAGAAACTGTAAATATTTCTTGGTACCTGTAGAGATGTTGCCTATGAGAGGGCTCAATTTCTTTTAAAGATTGTTCCGTTCTGCCATTTTCAACGAACACACTGGCTCACAAGCTTCTTGCAGATCAGAAAGACCTTCTTGTCCTGTGTATTTCACCAAAAGGCTCCGGAGATGTTGAACTTGGCAGGAATTTGTAATTGCTGTTATCAACCCTTTCTTTGCTAGCCATTACCTACTGTGCTACTACCAGCTCTTCTTGCATGCTGTGCTGTGCCTCTGTGCTCTAAGCACCCCTCTTAAACTTGATGACCGTTACTGAAAAATGTTTTGTTGTCCTGAAGAAATAGGAGTTATTGAGATTTTGCTCTGAGGTAGCAGTGGCAGGTGATGCATTAGTATTTTTAATGACGATGAAAAAATCATTTGCCATTTGTTGTAAATTTTTTTGTGTTACTCTAGGGGTGGGATGCTATTGAGTGGATAATTCAAAATTCTGAAAGCGCTCTAAGCTAGCAGTTCTCCACACCTGCAGTTTGTACTAACTAGTGGTAATGCCAGCATTCTTCTTCTTGGTACAGCATTTCAGCTTTCTAGCCAATATGTGCATGGATTGTTGTCGCGTGGATTTCGTGGATTACCCTGCATGTCTGTTTTACACACCTTGCATACAGGAATGGCAGACCTGTTCATTGAACTGCAGTTGCAGAGGGTGAGCACAGCCCCAGTCCAGGCTGGATCCATGAATCCATGCTTGTGCCACTGGGCAGCTGCAGCCATTGTGCCACACAGTCTTGCTTATGGCTTGAAGACTGCAGACAACTAGGGATGTGAAGGAGTCCCTCCACCGAGTGTTTGATCTGGTCCTAGTTTCTGTGATTTCAGTATATAAAGCTGGTACCTAAAGAAATTAATAAATTGGCTAGTGAGTGGAATTGGCATCATAAAAATGAAACAGAACTGTGTTCTTAGGATATAAAATTGATTTCTTGAAACAGGTTGCCTAACAGGGGTAATCTTGCATAGCGGAACTGTATTTGCTTTTCTTCTGCCTGAGGAATAGTGTTGCCCTTCTGAGGAAATCTGTGCAAAGCTAGAAGCTGCCACGATGCCAGACTGTTCCTGCTTTTCATTGATCTTCCAGTTATATTCATTTTGGTAGTGATGTGTCCCTGCAGTGATGTGACTATGAACAAATCTGAGTTCAAGGTTGAGAGAAGTGAGTGTATTTGCCTCTGTGAGACCTCTGTGCAGATTGTTTTCCTTCCACTAGTCAGTGTAGCCTGTCCCTGTCATTCCTGTATTGGCTTCTGCTTCAACCAATAAGATTTCTTAAAAAGAAAGAAATTCATTTCGCTGCTTCTCCTAGTTAAGAAAGTCGGGCTTTTTATACTGCTTACTTTGAGACCTGTGTATGCCGTGAGTGTTTGCTTTTACGTTCTCATTCCACTGAGCTTTTATGGCTGTTTTTCTGGAAAACATCAACTACAAAGGCTCAGCACTTATCAGTCACTTAAGCTCTACCAATAAATCTTCATATGCAGCGCTTGTTCTGCCAGCCACATCATGCTGCTGACACCTGCAATAATGAATAACACAACGTGCATGCCTGGGGATGAATGTGCTTGCTTAATGACTGACTGCAGAACTTGTTATACAGTATGAGACTTTATAGACAGTCCTCTGTCAGATTTTTTCTGATAACTGGGTAGTTTCCTGGCACTTGGAGACTTTGGATCTGGTTGAGATTTCTAACTTCATTTCCTGTGCAGAATGTTCCTGAAGTCTTCCTTGCCAAAACCATGAGTTTATTCTTAGCTGCAAAATATGGCATATAGCATGTGCAAGTCTAAGGAGATATACACAGACCTATTTACTCTGAAAAACGGGAGGAAATATCTTGGTGCTCCAGTTGATTGTCATGGATTTTTTTTATTAATTTATCTCATCAACAAAGATATCAAGTAAAACACGATGATGTGATTGTTTCAAGTCAGGGCCTGAAAAGAATCTCAGTGTTTTTCTCCTGAGTGTTTTCTATGGCAGGGGTGTTTGATCTTCCAACAAGTCTTCTTTGAGCAATATAACAAATATAACATCCAAGCTGTTGCTGTCTCAGTTCTGTGTGCCTGTGTCACCTCAGAGAGGATATTTAAACCTGACTTTTAAATGTCCAAATGCCTGCTTACTGAAAGATGATTCTCCCTCCCTGCCCCCCACTTTTTCCTTACTGAGTGCTCATCTCAGTTAATTCACGGCTAGTTACAACTTGTTGCTGTGCAGTAGCTTGCCCATGTCTGGGTGCTTTTATTCGTGCTTTGCTGGCGTTCCCAGGTCTTGCACAGCCTGTGGAGAAGACAGAAGTTAACCACCTGCTGAAGAAGAGTCACTTTGGTGCTCAAATGGAAGGAGCTCAGAAGTTAAATCATCCTTTCTAAGGTCTTTCAGCAGCAGCCCATACTTAGAGTGGACAATTTCAGTCATTCTTTCTTGAATATTATCAGTATCCTTTAAAGGCATCTCTTGAACTAATTAAGTTAAACATCCTATTTTTTGAGGTAATTTGGGGTGGAGCTGAATCTCCCTTTCTGAGCCTTGACCAAGAGCTGAACACTCTATTGTCATACCTGGATGACTTTTCTCAGTTTAAGGACTGCCTGCCAGTGCAGACGTAGCAATTTCTGTTTATTCTGTGAGCCTCTGGAATATGGAAAACCCAAAGAGAAACCGAGTCAGCCCTTCACTGACCTTAGTGAGGGTCTTGAGATAACTGTGCTCCTATTCATAGTAAAACTTTCTCTTAATAGGTTGCACTTTGCATTTTGCATCTGGGCTTTTCATATTATTCCAGAGTAGTATTTCTAGCCTGGAAAAAAAATCCTTCAAGAGTGTATGAGCTTTGTTCTGCCATTCTTTTTTACTTAGATATTCAAAGCTGCTTATGCAGATTCTTGTTCATGCTTAGTGGTTTATAAAGGACAACAGCAGGTTCTGGACACTATGATGTTTCTGCGCACTTTATCACCTTTAATGCACACAACAAAATTAGCGCATCACAGTTTGGAACAAAACTTTGTGTGTGGAAGAGGGTGTGCCCCTCCTTTCTATCAATCTCTGCAGAGGGCTTGAACACTGACAATGGCTCTCCTGAACATTTATGACTTTTTGGGCTCAAACCTTTATCTCCAGAATTCTAGACTTGGCCAGAGCCATGTGGTTCCCACTTACTGCTCTCCACTGTTTGTACTTCTTTTTCTTAGTAGAGTAATTGAGGTAGACGTCTCTTGACTTCTCTTTAAGTGAAAAAAGGCCAGGTGTTCTCCTGGTCTGATCCCATCTGCTTGCTTTGGCAAAAGCTGCTATTCTGAGCTTGCAGAGCTCTAAAATCTTGACTTTTGTTTAGGTAAAGTCCTTCTCTTTATTTTCTTGACTTCATTGTGCTGCTGGCTGCATCTTGTGGTCATCGGGGCGCAGCTCCTCCAGAGTCTTCTTAAGGGAAAAGGTTTTTGCCAGGCTTATTGTCCTGGGTTCTCCAGCTCTTACTGAAGCACTGGCTGTCAGTTCTGAGCTTGAGGCATTCCCATACCTTGATATAAAATATGCAACTCCATTCTCGCAATTAGTCTGGTTTAGATGCTGAAAAGTTGTTGCGTACAAATATGGAATTCAGTGTGAGTCCCTTTCTGAACTCTTGATAGGAATCAGATCTCTTAGCTGCTGCTTCAAAGAGCACTTGGAAGACTTTCTTTGTCTTGGATCTTCTGAAAAACTGCCCATATAACTTGGCTAATGAAACTGAGAGCACTACCTGGATTTTGCCATAAATCTGCTGATACTCTTTGGGTGGTGGGAGCAGCAAACAGCAAAAACAGCAATTCTCTTAGGTGAGGAAACTTGACTGCTGAATAATGCCTTTTGCCTCGGTGTGCTACTGGGAGCTCACACCAGCACTGCATTTGCTTCTGGCTTAGGGGTGAAGCAAATGCCTTTGCAGTGAAGTTTCCATAAGAAGATGCTACGAGATTATCAGTCTAATCTGGTATCAAGCTATGCAGGGCATGGCATTGATTTTAAAACAAGTTTCATGTCTGACAGAGGAAGAGCTATAGAAACATGAGCAGTGGTGGTGTGTCTGTCCTGATCCTAAATTCCAGTATTTTTCTGGCAGGGTCGGGATGCCCTGGAGTGGGTGATCAGCAAACTAAACACAGAACTGGAGGAGCTGAAGTCCACGCGCGAGGGGATCAAACCAGCCATGGCAGCAGCGTCCACGGAAAAATAAAGCCAAATATTTGGGTTCACCAAATAAAACCAAGTAACTGACAGAAAAGTCTTATTCTGCAGACTGCTCTGTAGAGCTCCCTCCCAAGGCTGATCTGCCAGAGGTTTTGTACATTTATAAGAATACTGGATCAGCGGAAAAGTAACCTCATCCATCATCTCCACAGCAGCTCTTGTTGCCTACTGAAGATTAAACTGACCTCCTGCAGATGCTCTTTTCATTTGAACTGTTTATGTTTAACACGGGAAAAAAAACATTTAGCACATTTAAAACAACCTAAATGTGCCTTTTAAAACAAAGGTAGAGGGCATGTTATATTTACACCATCTCAAACTGAAAAGCTTGAAAAGAATGCATGTGTGGGATTAAGAGATTTTCCATGTGAATTTTTGTTCTGTGAGGGGCTGATAGGTCCTAGAGCACTGAATTTGTCTGGTTTGTAATCTGATAGTGTCTTATGGCCAGTTAAAGGGAACTACATGAGTCAGAACATGATACTGTAGAATTTGATATTTATCTAGAGGATCATCTTAAAAGGCTACATCTTGTGTGGAACTAATTCGTCTTAGTTTGTTTAAGTGTGCTGCCTGAACATGACACACAGATACTTTACCTTTTAGATGTTTGTATCTAAACAAAGATAAAGTTTCTATTGATGTTAATAGTCTGAAATAGTTTTTCTGATGGGGAGAAGGGTATAATTTATTTTCTTATTTATTAATTTGTCCTAGTTCCTCCCCTCCCTGTGAGGACAGGGGTAGTGATTACTGGAAGGTGCTGGAAAATACTTATTTATCTCTGAGAAGGATACTTGTAGGCTACTGGAATGAAGAGACCGTGCTGTTCTACTGGTCCTTGCTCTTCACATCATGTCTTAACTGAGGGCGATACTGATGCAATAACCAGCAGAGTTGAAATGAGAAATGAACAGAAAATTTTAAATCCAAATGATAAGGTTTCATAAAGAGAAACTTTTCATTCCCTGAATGGAGCAGAGTACAAGAACAATAAATGGACTCTCCTTTGTGAGTGCTTTCTGTTAACTACTGATTACCAGTGTAACCAAACCTTTTCAACACTTTTGCACATGGGTATAAAATGGTTTTTAAATCCTTTTAAATGCTTCTCATTATCTGGAAAAAATACTCCAATAACTGCAGAAACTGTTTCCTATTAAATATGCATAAATATATATTGGTAACGATTCTAGCCTTGTCTGATGTTTACAAAATTGTTATGTTTGATGCAGATGTAGTGTATGTTTCTCAGACAGAACCCTTTGTTAGAGCATTTTAACTTGTTTTTTGGTGTGGACACGAAGTGAAATAAATGTTGCAAGGATGTTTACTTGTTCAAGTGGCAAGCATGTGCTCAGGAAGCTGTTAAAGAGCATGAGTAACTTCTAAAAAAATAGAAGGGTAAAATGTTGGTTACTGTTTTGATCTGATAATTTTCAAGTGTTTGTCGCTTCAGAGAATTTTCAGCATTCATATTCTGGTTAGTTTGAAAGTAAACTTTCATTTGGGTGTAACTAAATTACATGATCCTGATGAATAAACCTACTTTAAAAATATGTCTATTAGTTGAAAGCAATTAAATGAATAGCAAATATTTACACTGCTCTTTTTATGTGGACCTAAAGCCCTTCCTGTTTTGGAACAGAAACTTAGAGCTTAAAGCAGCCCCTGTCTGGAAGATAAGATGGATGGCTTTGGTGGAGGTCAGTTGTTGTCCCCTTCTCAGGAGTGATGCCACTTCCTGGGTGAGGAACACAGATGTTCTAGCTCCTGGTGCAGTTCTGCTAGGTAGGGGAGTGCAGCTATGGCAGAGCTCTGCACAAAAAGGGAGAAGTTGGTGGCGTGTGTACATTTGGAAACCTGTGCTGCAGCATTTCCATACATGCTGACTGGAGGTGATGAAAACATGACCATCAGTAGGGGTAGGAGAGCCTTTGGAGAGGTTCATGTATTACTTTGGTTTGGGAGAAGAATTGTCTGAAGCTGCTTCTTGCATCAGAAATGAAATACTTGTTTAGTGCTGTCTTAAGGCTGGCTGACGTGTGCATAGCACTTCCAGCACTGGCTTTCCGTAAAAGTCACCACAGGCTCTCTGCAGCCGAACTCCTCTGCCATACCCTCAGGTCAGTAGCAATTACACGTCATTTTCCTGGGTTACTTCCTTGACACTTTGTTTCCTTCTTGCAGGAACCAATCCCTATCTGCGTCTGTTGCAGCATCTCCTTTCTGTTTCATTCCCATGGTTTTGGGCTTCTTTTGCTCCACCATTTCCTGCCACTTAGGAGCTATGTGGTTAAATGCTTGGTTTTTCAATCTGCTGCTCCGCCTGCCAGGCATCAGCACTTTTCCTATTTGTGTTCAGTCCTCTCCTGCTTTTCTCTAGGCCAAAGGAGAGCAGGGAAGCTTTGGGTAGGAAAAAGACTTAATTTCTTCTGGAGGCACGTTCTATCACTCAGCTCCCTCTCATCTTAGGGTTAGGTGCCAGCTGTGCATCCATGGGATTATTGATCTTCCTGTGGCTGCTCATTTTGCCAGTGTGTACAAAGGACCTTGCAGTGGGTCACACTGGGACCAGGTGGGCTCCAGGGTTTAGCAGATGAAGTGGTTCTTAGTCTCCCATAAGCTTTCCTGGGCAGTTTTTACCCTTCTGCTCTCTGCCGGTATTGCTGGCATATGGGGCTTCCATCCTTCTCCCTTGGCCATGTGGCTGATCAGGTCGATGGGATCCGGTGGGATCTCTAGCTGTCTGTGCTGTGCATAACACTGTTTTTGAAGCATCCCAATTCCCATTACAGTTCTTAGACTATTATAGGCTGAGTTGGCCCTTGAGGCAAAAAAAAACCCCTGCCTTTGGAATTGTTTATTTTGGTTGCTCCTTAGAGAAAATCCTCTGTCTTTTCTTTCTTTACTGGAAATGGCTAAAAAATATTTCTGAAGTTGGTTTTATGTCACATGCATTGAGTGAGGTGTCTCAAAGACAGAAAGCTGTATGTGAGGGAAAGTGTTAGTCAGCTTGTGGGAGCAGCAGAGTGCAGCTTTTTGGACTGGAGCAGAAGGAGGAAAAGAGTATGTAGGAGGAAAAAAATGTGTAAAGCAGATTTGGTGTAAAGTCAGCGCTGATTTATGTGGAGGGATCTTGAAGTGCTGGGGACCAAGCAGAAGAAAGCTCAGTGCTCGTAAGCGTGTTGATTAATTAAGGTAGCAAGTGCCATCTTGAATAAGAATTCTGCACTTTGAGAGCTGAAAGTGGAACTGAAGTTGGGGTTTGTGCCTTGTGAGAGGGATGTTTGCAGCGGTTGTTCAAGCTGCAGTTCGGTGTTTCTCAGCTGCCAGGTTGCAATTCAAGGGAAACGGAGTTGGGGGTGCGATGTAGGTAGGTGGCTGCATTTTAAGAATTTGGTGCCAGCACATCAGGTCTCCATACTGGATAGAAGTGTAGCTGCTCCCCCAGTCCCTGCAGCTGCGTCATGCATGCCTGCTGTGGAAGGAAGAAGCTGGGAAGAGCTGGTTCCTGACTGCAGGGGAAGCAGCAAGGGAAGACGGCAGCGGTGGTTCCAAGTGTGGCAAACTGGCCATGTTGGTTCTTGGCCCTGAAGGATTTTAAGATATTGAAGATACCAGACTTGAGGTAGACTGGCTTCTGGTTGATGTCTGGTTTTCATTCTGGTGCAGGCTCGTGTTAGCAACAAAAGGCATTAACTTAAAACAGTGTAGTCAAATGGTCTGGTGTGTAATTAATCCGGTGTAGACTATCCTTTCTTTTTCTTAATTTGGCCTTGTGCCAGTGTGAGTCTTCCATGCTCCCCCATGCTTCTTATTTGTTTTCCTCCATCAGGTCAGCAGGCAGGATGGAGGAAGGGTTGTATTTGTTGGGACAACAGGCAATCCGAGTGAAAGCTCCTGTATTCTTGGAAGTTTTGCTTAAGGTAAGCAAAGGCATTGAGCTGCAGCAGGTGATGCATGTCAGGAACTGCTGCAGAGCACGAACTGGGCACTGACGGATCTGACAATGTAATAACCTAGCACTGCATAAATGACCAGCCATGTTCCTTGATGTGACGCTTTTCATTCAAATCCTAAGGTGGAACAGTGGTGGGTAGGCAACAGCATTCTGACTGTTGCACCTTCCTAGACTGGGAGCCATGAAGGGCAGGGCTGTAAAGTGTTTATGTACCCTGTGGTGCTATCCAAAATAAATGCCATATGCAGTTTAAAAAAACACTTCTGGGTGTGACTGTGGTAATGTCCAACAGGCTGTTGGTTTTCTGAGAAAGCTGCAGAAAAAATAATGTCCTTTAGTCTGTGCTGGGTGGGCAGCAGGATCCAGTACCTGGCTCCCTGGAGCTCGCCGTAAGCCACACACTGCTCAAGAGCTCTGCAGGGGTCCTCTGGGCCTGGCCTGGCAACTCCATTTGGGACTGGCAGCTGCTTCATCTTGCATTAGAACGGTAAAGACTCATCTAAAATCACTAGCCTTGTCTTGTAAATAAGGCCTTATTTATCTAATAAACTACCTTCTTACCCCACCAACACTACTTGCCACCTGTCACAATCATGCAGGTTATGGGCTAAGCCTTTTAATCGCAGCTCCAGGGAGCAGGTCAGGCTTTCACTATGGATTTGTTCAGTGAGAAGGCATTTCTGTGAAGCACAAGTCCTGTCCTCTTAATTTTTCCACGACTGAGGTGATGGAGGTATGATTCTCATTTTACTGGAAGGCACCTGCAAGTGAAATGATCAGTAATGGCCCCTAATGTGGGGCCCTGCTGGTACAATACCTTCTCTTTTACTTTGCTATAATTTTGTTTCTGACCTCGCTAAGATCTGCAGCAGCCAAGGTTCAGGGCTCTGCCTGGCCAAACAGATGTGGAACATGGCCTTGCCAGCTGTGCTCTGTAAGAAATGGTGCCCGTGGTCTTCACAGTTCGCTCAAGAAAGCGAGAGCAATGCAGTAATTCTAAAGAGCTTTTTATTAGTAACGCATAAACAAGAAATTGCATTTCAGTACCACATAACATGGAAACAAGCAGGAGACAATTCTGTTGCCTTTCGCTGTTAGAGCTGATGCTGCTGGTGTCCCTGAAGATGCGCAGACGGTACATGCACAGTGACAGCACAGAAGCAGGGGAAGCTCGAAGGGGAAGGGTTTGTGCTTTAGGCCTGTTCACGTGCAAAAAGTGCGCCTCCTGTCTGGGATTTTTTCTTTTCCTTTATTAAAGAAGGGGGTCTGGGACAGGGAACCAGCTTTAACAGAAATACAGCTCAAAACCCCTTCTCATTATCTTCATTTTGCTTTTGATTCACAAGTAATGTAACCACCACCCCTTCAATAGGAATATGCCCACCTTAAATGTCTCAGCTGAAGTTGGGCCTTGGTCTCCGCCTCTCCTGAAAGCCAGGCCATGAGAGTGCTGCCTCTCTATAGATCTGTGCCAGCCGAACTGGTGCTTATGTCCTCCGAACTTTGGAACCCCGACTCCTGCAGAACTTACATCAACTCATGCCCATGTCCTTTAATTCTAGATTTAGCAGGTTTCTGAACTCAAATTTCTGAAATCCAGTTAAAAAATCCCACACTGAAATGTCTAGCCCAGGGCCTGTCCTGCAAAAGCCAAAGCATTGCTGACTCCCATTTCTAACCACTGGTGTCACTGGTTAGAGAAATGCAGAGAGGACCTGAAACTCCATGGAAACACCTTCAGCTGCATCAGAGGCACCAATAATGTTTTCTTCATACTGGGTGCTCTTATGGGTTGAGTATTTTTAGAATCAAATGTATCAATAATCAAACAGGTCTTTTTCAGCTGTGAGTTTACAGCAGCAGCCTGGCACCTTGAAAGACTATCTGCTTACAAATGTATTTTTCAAATAGCTATAGTAAGGTCTATTCTGAAGGGTCTGTTCCAAAGGGCTTCCTCTGGGTATGTTCTACAGAACCCATCTCACTGACCTTTGCAGATGGCAGCAGCTCCTGTCACCTCCGGACACGGAGCCTCGGCTACCTCACATCTGCCACTCAGTTCAGCCAGGCACTGCCACTGCAAAACAGCCTGACCAGGGAAGAAACTGGAAAGTTACGGAATTGATTTATTGCAAATAAACAAACTAAGCTACTGCTGCATAAAATTTGCCTTGTCTGTTTGATACCTATCTAGCTCCATTTTGTGATTACACCCCATGACATTTGTTGAGTGCAGACCTACCATAGAAAAATTCATTCACAAGTCTTTGCTTGTCAAAGTATTGTAAAGTTTCACTTCTCTGGAATTTGTTCCACCTGTGAGTGGGGCTAATTGTTTTCAAGTACTGAAAGCAGATGGAAACTTGCACTGCAGGATCCTTTCAGCTCTGACACTGAGCACTCAGCTCTTCAGCAGCAGCTCTCAAAATTCTTTAAACAGTTTATAACCACTTCGAAGTCTCTTTTTGCAGCTGGGGACCATGGGACACGGAGCAGCTCACAGCTTGTGCCATGGCAGCTGAGCAACATGGGCAGCTCTGGGATTTTTCAACGTCAGGGTGAGGGAACAGGGAAGGCGCCAGGCTGCCTCTGCTCTGGGCTGCTGGAACTCACAGGTGCTGCTCAGCACAGGGGTTCTGTGGCTTTGTGTATCACATCAGGCTGAGCTAACACCCTCTGTCACGGTTCTCCTACAAGGAAATTCTGGGGAATAGTAATTACATGTACCCATAAAATCTGACACACAGTAGTAAAAATCAGACAGAATCAACAAAAGAGGTTTTTGTAGCTGGAATCGGTATTCATAAACATTCTCAGACTGGCCTTAACATACACACATACAAAAGAAGAAATAAACCAGAGCAGCTCCAAGTTATCAACATGGCAACAGTATAAAATTTTCTGGTAACATGAACATAATCCATGTGCTGTAGCACCAGAGTGTAGGGTTGCAGCACCTTTCTCTCATGCCTGTGTGCTGTCACTGTTTCACAGATGAGACTGAGCTGTAAGACAGACATTCCTAAGAGTTGTGCAGAGCTGCTGGATGAAGTAAAGCAGGAAGGTAGCAATCAGGAGTTTAAAGTTGGAGGTTCTAAATTAGTTTTAACCTATAGAGCATGCAGCCAGTAACGAACCAGGGAAGCTGATGCTGAACTTGACTGGGGAAAAAGGGATGCTCTGGAGAGAAGAGAGAACAATGTAAGAGTTGTGATAATAATGTTCTCTCCACTTCTGGTTTAAAAACTAAACCAAGTCCATCAAAAACCTCTCCAAAAGACTGTCAGCATTTCTCTCCCAATAATGAGGGAGGGATGGAGATTTCCCAGAGCCTGTACTACATGCAGGACAAATGTGCTGCCTCAGGTACAGCCTGCCAGTGTTGGAAGCAGCACACTGGTAACAGAGGGAGTTGGCTGCTGCTGCTGATGAGGAGCTAATCACATCACTGGGGTTACACAAGCAGTTTTTATTGCTATTCTAAGGGTATTCTGACATGTTTTCATCCCTTCATGCAGCCCAGCCAGTGTTCAGCTGTTATGCAATCATTTTCATTAACAATTCTTTGCCAAAAGAAACATCTGACTGATTGTACAAAACTATAAAAGCATGAAAAAGAGAGACAGAACCTTTAAATCAGCTTCCTCATGAATAATTAACACAGACAAGGGTTATAATGGAAAGGCATTTTATTTTCACCAGGTAACACCCCTCCCTGTATAAAGGAAGCAATGGAGAAAGGGAAAAAAAACCCCAACAACCCCCCAAAACACTACTGTGACCATGAACATTTGAAAAGTCAGGTCTGAGAGCTGCAGCAAGTGCCTGCTCACATCTTCCATCACCACCGAGAGGCAGAGCTGGTTTTGCATTCCCCACAACCAGGTTCACATACAAAACAAGACTGATGCTGCCAGAGGCATTTTTAGCTCCTTGGGTCTCCTATGATATATTTTAACAGACCTTGGGCAGACTAATAAAGCTAAAAAAAAAAAAAAGAAAATAATTTTTAAATTCATGGAACAGAGTTCACTGTGCTAGTGCTGCGTTCTTTTCAGCAGTAATTCACTCTAAGATGTGCAAACTGTATTAGGGGGCTGAAAGCATTAACTCTAATAAAAGATAACAGCCAACACACATATAAATAAGACTCATTTCCTTTTTAAAACATCATGGGAAAGTCAATTCCCGTTGCATGATTGATGGAGACTTCCTAAATATTAATAAATATATTACAGATATTTACAAGCTTCTGATTTCCCCCTCGGATGCTGACGTGAAGTTCAGCCTGTAAGTAGGACATGCTGGGCAGCACCTCGGGGTGCTGGGCCAATGGCTGCAGTGGATTTGGGATGCTGGTGCAGGCAGGGAGGAGATGGAAAGCTAAAAATAGCCCACTCCGCAGAGCCAGGCAACCAGCAAGCTGAGCTCCTCCAGGCTTTCCGCCACAAACCAACCCGCTGCTTCTCCTCTTGCGGAATGAAATGCCAGGATAACACGGAGCAACTGCGCCAGGGAGGAAGGGACGGAGCGGAGGGGAGAGGCAGCCCTCCACACCATGTTTTCTGGAGCCTGCCACAGCATGTGTCAGCAGCCTGGAGGGTTTTTTCCAGGGAAAAAGGGAGGTTATCCAGGCCCTGGCCATGGAGCCGTCTGTACAACCACTGCATTGTTGCTCAGTGTTTGTGCCCTGCCCAGCACAGCAGAGCCTGCCCTGAGCCAAGGACTTCTGGGAATTCTAGGAAGGCACAGGCTGGGTCACAAGGCTCTGCCAGTGCCCCAGAGCCACCCCCGGACACGGCCAGAGTGGAGCAGGGCTCAGGCATGAAAGACTTGCTTCCCTTCGCACGCTCAGGAGTTACTTAGTCCTTCATCCTGCCTGCTCTACAACATCCCAAATTCTTCTCCAAGAGGAAAATAAATGTGCTGGACGCCCTGCACCTCAGTGGCTTGAGGACACCAGGGAAGCAGACTGTGAGCAGAGGACTGCACGACTGTAACATGGCTGGGGCATGTCCGTGAAAAAATCGTGACAACAACAACAACAGGGCAGATGCAAAGTGAGATTTCCTGCATTTCTTTCCGTCTGGTTTCCCTGGTGCACTGTGCAGCAAACACACAGCCTGTTTTGGCACAGAAACGTGAAAAAGTGCTGATGTGACCAAGATCAGGCGACCCTTCCAGCAACAGCAGAACCTTTCCCACCAGCCATTGCTGCTCCCCTGCAGTCCTACATCCCTATCTCCTGCCAGTACTCCAGGTGCCTTAACATGCAAGACACTTTTCCAGAGGTACCGCGAGGAGAGGGCTGTGACACCTGACCTTAGATGGGACAGCAAGGAGGGAGAGTTAGCACTGAGCCCTGCTCTTCCTGTTTGCATTGGTTCAGAAAAAAAGGGAAACTATTTCAATAAGCCCTACACATGTGAAAATTCTCATTTTCCAATGGGGCTTTTAACAAAAACTAAGGACGGCTGACTCCCTGGGAAGGTTTACAGAGACTTTTGCATGTGCTTTTCAAATCAGCCTAAAAGAGACGATATGGATGGCTGCTCCAAAGGCTGCCAAAGTGGGAGCCAAGCAGCCCTGGTGCCTCCCAGCCTGGGCACTGTGCCTTGCCAGGGCCAGAGGGGCAGTCTCTCTTGGGCTTTTTGGACAGAGGAAGCTGTTTTGATTAACGCATCTTTAAAATTATGTTATGGAAGTCCAGACCCAGCTACTTTGGAGCAGTTCTGAGGTATCTCTCATTAACTCGAAGTATAGAAATGTTAATAAATAGATCTGAAACTTTTCTGCTATGTCATTCTATAATACACTGCTATATAGATATTAAATATGCCTCAGGGTATTAAAAAATTTATGAAAAAAGTTACAGTAGTTGATTTTCAAGTATTAATAACTTGGCTATGTTAGCTTGTTTTTAAATACCAAAAAGATCTGGCCCCAAATTATTACTAAACTCTGGCTATGACTGAATTTAAAAAAAAAAAAAAGTATTTTGAATATAAAAAAAAGTGCAAAAAAGCATGAGATGTCAGTTAATGTTGTAAAATTGTTGGAACATCTAAACAATTAGTCTAGCACTCCCTTGTGAGTGAATTAAAAAGGGGGGAAGAATGAAAAAAAGATTAAAGAAAAAAAAGAGAGAACGCTCCCAATCTGAGACGGCACTGTCCCAAATTTCAGCAGAATACAAATTTTTACAGCCAAGTTATAAACCCCAGAAAAAATGGGGTTACTAGTGGATATGCTGTCAGACAGAACTATAGCAGTATCTGTGTGCTCCATTATAATACAAATTTACACCTTACTCACTGCTTTCTCTGAGTAACCACGAGAGCAATTTTACAGGTATTCAGTTAAAATTAGAAGCCTCCCTTATTTCCCCTCCTCCCCATAAACTGTACAACTTTGTCTACTACTAAAATTCACTGCTACTAGTAGTCATTATCATACATTCAAGATAGAAAGTAAACTACTAACACCTGCTCAGGAGACACTCAGAAGGACACTAAGGCTTGAGAAGTACAGCAGCTCAGGGGTATGGCCGACCACACGGGTGAAGAGCTTTGTCACCTGCTTTGCCCCAGGACACCGACACTGCGGAGTCCCGTGCTGAACCCTGATCTCACAGCAACCAAAATGGCTCAAAGGAAGATGGGCTTGACCAGAGCTGCTCACGCTGGGTGCCTGGTGTGGGACACGGCCCCTGGCTGCTCAATGAGGCCGTGAGCATTCCAAGGGTGGGAATGCCAGCAGGACCTACTGTTTGCTACGGTGCTAACGCTGACACTGTGCTAGATCTGGTTCTCCATCAGACACCTGCTCTCAGCTCATCTCCTGAAAAACGATTCAAAGCATGGTTAAAAAAAGACTGAAAGCAAGAAAAGGCTTTCTCGTTTCGACGCACACATACAAAAGAGGCAACAATTTCAAGCTATTGATTTTCTCCCAGCACGAGCAGCCGACCCATTGTGTATCACCCTGCACAGATCCAAACACAGCGCTCCGTGTCTCCAGGAACTGCTGGAGTAGGAAATCCCGTGATCAAATGCAAACCCAAGCCAGCCAAGTGGAACGAAGCAACAAGATGACAATTGGGTTCCAGTGACCTCGCTCATGGACGATGACCTCACGGAGATGGAAGCAAAGCAAAAGGCACACGGCTCAGATCTCATTGATCGTCCTTTCCGAGGGGCAGTATTCCGAGGTTCCTGGTGATGACATGTAGAACGACTGCGTTTTCCTTTTTAACCTGGCTCGTTTGTTGGCCAGAGACAGGCTGCGCCGGCTTGAGTTGATGATTTCTGAGATGAACTTCTTGCAGTCCACGCAAACCTCCATTGTGCTCCAGTCCTCCATTAATTCTTTGGGAAACTCTTCCTGTGACTTATCCACAGACTTGGACCTTGAGGTCAACCTGAAAGGCAGAAGAGCAGGATCTGTCATTATTTGGCAGCTTGGCTGTGGGCTCCAGGAAAAATCACATCAGAAAGATCTGGATTTAAATCTTCCTTTGTCCTGCCCCGAATTACACCAAACACTGGAGAGGACAGCTTCTGCCTGGATTGGCGAGATTGCAGAGTCACTGACTGAGGGCGTGTGTAACATTTACATCCTGGCAAAAACAACCTTACTAGTAACTAAAAATAGCTGATGTCTTTGGCTAATCTACACAGCATCATAGCAACGGTGATCTGTGCAGAGGGTTTATACAGCAGATTCCCTCAAAAAGGAGTGTTTCTTTTATATTTAATTTCTTGGATTAGCTTTGACAACCATCTACGCATAACATATAAAACTAACAGATAACTTCACAATATCAAAGTGAAAAAATTATGAAAATTGGAGTAAGAAAAATTAGGGGAAAAGAAGATAAATCTGTGCACTAGACATCACTGAATTCCCATTCAGTGGGTGATTTCAGCCTGTAAGATTTATCTCCAAAGAGTCCATTCACACCGGAAGAAGACACGTTAAGGGTATTTTTGCAGAGGTGCTACAGAAATACCAGATTTCTACTATTTTTCACCTGTAATGTAAGAAAGGTTTAAGACACTGTTAGGTTGCTATTTCTGTAAATCAAAGCAATCAGTAGAAGAGATCCAGCTTCTCAGGCTTCAGAAAAGTTATTACAAGCATTAGAAACATTGCCAACTGCAAAACTGGTGAGAAGCATCTTCATGATTGATAAGCCAGCATGAAACTTGGGGAACATTTGCAACAGACACAAGTGAGGCCAGGTTGTCTCTCACCTGCTCCGCAGGGAATGGTGGTGGCTGGTGGAGGGTTTCTCTGGCCTCATGAAGCTTTCTCCCCTTTGCAAGGTTGAAGGTCCCAGGGAGAAGATGGGGAGGGTGGAGTATGGCTTCGATGGCAGCCGCATCTGTTGGGGACAGCACAAGGAACTTTGCAGCATCATCACAAAGACTGCAGCTTTTTAGAAAGGCTCGAAACATAAGTTTCCTTACTTACCTTTTTGCAACACTGCGAGCATACAGGCCTGTGTAAGAAAGCAAGAGCATGAATCAATCCATTGGGAAAAATTATGTTTAAATCAAGAATAAGGGATTTCAGGAGATAGAAACCCCCCCCTCCATCCTCCTCTTAAACAAACATTTTAGTTTTTAAAGCTTCTTCAACATAGAAACTTCAATCAGAACATGAACCCAAATGCAAGGAGAAATGCTGAGCAAGAACTACACCTAAATAAAAAAATAGGGGAAAAAAAAGAAAAATAAGCTGGTTTTCCTCTCAAGAAACCTCCTCCTGCAAATATTCCTTCTCACTTTTCCCCTGCCCCAATACTCAAAAAAGAGCCCAAAAAGTAAACTGCCTTGAAATATTTTCCCCAACAACAGAGTTTGTGGACTGTTGACTGGGGAATATGAGTAAATTCCATCTTACTTTCCCATAAGCATAAAAGAAAAAATGAATGTTTCTCTCACTTTTAGTCAAGAGTTTCAGTCCAAGGAAGCAATTCTGTCACTTATGAAGGAAATGTTTTTGCATAGTTTTTTTTAACATAGACTGTTACAGAAATAAACCCGACCAACAGTATGCAGCAGAAATTTTTGAAGGCTTCTAATGTATAAATCAGTAATTTTCCCTCTGAAATGGTACTCATTTATTAACATACAATAGATATTTACCTCTTGCAGAACTGACAAGTGTAAGACCAGGTAAAGAAAGAAAACCTTCTTGTTCGACAGCAAAAGCAGAGCTAGAGGAAGAAGAACAGAGGAATCCACAATGTTAAGCAAAGTCCCACACAGCGATGACTTCATTGACCAGTTGCTGTTGGCAAGGCCACAGTGGCAGTGCTACATCCAGTTCTGGGGTCTGTAATTCTGAGATGATATTGAGAACAAGGTCCAGAATTATATCTTCATATATTTAGAATTAGGCCTTTAATTGTTTTGCCTAAATTAAATACTTGCCCATTAACTAGATAAATTTGGTTAGAAATAAAAGCGAACAATTTTAATAGTGGGGTAAATTAATTAAAGCCTCAACCTACTTTGAGATTTGATAAAAGCTCACTGGTAAGCTTTATATATCATGCCAGCAGGCAACAGCTGAATCTAATGAATGACATTTTAAGATTCTTGTTCCTCTGCCTTAAATGTATTAAATCTTTAAAACAAATCTGCATACTAGACACAGATAGGTCTGGAGATAAAATACACAGTGAAGTCAAAACAGACTTGCTGGAGGTGTTCAAGAAGCACAAGTCAAAAGTGGGGGGGAAAAGGTTGCTGCTTCTGGTGGGAAGTACCAATCTCCACTCAGTAGTTTACAGAAAAATGCATTAGTTAATGGGTCTCTAATATTAAACCTCCTTCCGGGGTCACATGTTGCATCACTTCTCTGAAGGCTTTAATTCCCTCTGTGCTTGATAGTAAGGATTCACATATGAAGAACTTGTAGTTTTCTATTGCTATCTGTAATTTTATTTTCTGGAACAGAAAAGGTAACCAATCCTGCAGAAGGCATGGGGACAGGAATCACCTCAGTCAATGAAGCTCAAACCAGACATGTACAGATACATTCTGATAATTGCAAATGCTACTGCATTTTTATAGACAATCTAAACAAACAAGGCGTTTCCATGAAAAGTTTTGATGTTTCTGGACATCATTCAAGGAAGTTGACCCATGTGTTACGCATTTAGGGGGATGTTTGGTGGATAACTATTCTTTGTCTCCAATACAGGATAAGAAACAAATGTGTAAATGGGAGGCTTGTGCAACTGGCCTCCCTCAATACCCTTCAGAGCCTCCACAGACTCAGCCCTACCTTTCCTTTCTTGAGAGCAGTGTAGACATCTTTATACTGCTGGTACTTCTCCAGCTCCGCCTTCACAAGCACCTGACGGATGTGCATGACCTCCTCCACTGTCAGAGCCAGACATTCCACGGGGTAACAGAACTCCTCCTGGAAGCCAAAACCCCCGTATTATTTCAAAGACAAACGGCTTCTTCCGGAGTTCAACCTAGACAACCAGCCACCTGGTTAGTAACTCCAGAAACAGGGGGTTTCTCCCATCAAACTGGAATAGCACTGGCTCATTCATGGGCATCACAGGAGTGCCAAACCATTGGAAGCTGCATAAGTGTGATCTAAATGGTCTTATGTTCAGCCTTCACAACAATGACAGTTTTCTTCATCTTTCCTCCTCAAACCACTTGACCCTTCTCTCCATTGGTCTGTTATTACAAACATTTATTTCAAGCCAATCAATGTTCAGATTTATAATTTGGAAGGAAAAATGTAATATACTAGATGGCATTATTTTATATATACTATTTGAGGTACACATCAAATAATTTCTCTGAGACTTCGTGATGCCCAGAGCGGCCAAGGAAAGTTGTTAGTAGCCCATTCTAGCAGAAATTTTTATTCAGTGGTACCACATCTTGGTGCTCACATGATCAGAATCCCACCAAGACTACAAAAAGTTACATCAGTTCAGGCAGAAAAGTTCTCCTTTCTGCCCCAGAAAGTAACAGCAGCAATTTAAGCTTTACAGAATGATGTTCCAGTATCAAGCAGGTGAACTGGTTGCCTGGTGTTGCATTATAAATGGTAGAGGCTCAGATAGAGAATTAACAGCACAACTTTCCACTTACAAAATTTTGCATCTGTTCTGTGTCGCAGCATTTAGGAGAATATTGAGTGCAGAACTCCTGAATTTGGTACCAGGGAATAAAAAGCACCAACCCAATTTGTAATCCAGCCCAGTAGTTGATTATACATTTCCAAAAGAAAGACAGAAACCTCTGTGGGAACTCCCATTGCTTAATGCTTAGTGAACCTTTTCAGTCAGCCCGGAGGGGCTACTGTGCAGTAATGACAATGACAGGCAATGCTCTCTGAATAAATGAAGGAAATTTCTCCTGCATAAACAAAGACGTGGCTGACAGTTCGGAGATCTCGTTTACAAATTGAAGTGATGAATCGGATTAGTACGGAAATGCTCCATTTCCATGTACTCAGAGGTCTGTTCTGTCTTTCCATCAGATTAAAAAGAAAATCTTTCTACGTTGCAGACCTGGCAAACATTAGCATTTAGGAACCACCACATTTTTAAAAACTGTTGTCTTACCTATCTAGAAAGGGAACACAAAGAAACTTCACTCTGTTTAGGGTACCCCACAAAAGACTAGAATTGAGTTAACTTTGTTAGATTTGCCAGCTAAACCTTTGGGATATGGAACACTGGTTTTCTGGAAAAAACAAACTAAATCAAAAGCAGCTGCAATTTGCTCTGAGGTGTAAAACTGCACAGCCAAAACAAAGTATCTTCTGTTCCTTACGAGCAACTTTACAGCTAACCAGCAGCTCTCAGCATTTCGCTCTGGGTTCTTCCCATAGCAACTGCCTTGCTATGGGGAAGGCATGGCTGAAGGCTGGGGCGGCACGGGAGAGGAAGTGGGTGGGAAAGCGGGATGCACACAATGCCAGCAAAACCCCCCAGTCTGCATCGTGGGAGACTGAGGGAAACTATCCGAGGTGAATGAGGCTGACTGAATGCTTGCAATCAACCAGAGCTTTAAGTCCTTTAGAAATACATTTCTTACTTGAAGCTCTTCCTTCCCCCTCATGAACGCCCATTCCTCTAATTTACAGAACGATGACGTCGGGGAATATTGCTCCTTTGAAGAAATTCTGCAGATCTGCTATAGGTGTAGAGCACGTACTAGGGGAATAGGGTGGGCCTGTTGTCGTACCAATCGAAAATGAATATCATTAAAATAGAAATAGCCAGCAGGCAGCAGGGGAAACATAGAAAATGTTCACATGTTTAAATGCTAATGTTTTAATTCCAGTGGTTACACAAGGACAACAAAATGTTAATGCAACATTAAATGAAAGATAAATAATTTGATTTCAGAAAACTGCTTGGGGTTTTTTTTCCCTTTTCAGAATATAAATAAGTACACAAGAAAATCTTTTGTTTCTACACTACCTCTAAGGCATTGAAATTAATTAAATTATGCTAAGCACTGGCTAAACTTCATTGAACAATGATGCTTTGGAGTTATTGCTCAAACTTCCAACAACAGCCTGCACCCAAATTCAGCAGCTCCAAGTGAGAGTACTCTCTGTAATACTCACATATGACAGAACATGGTAAAGACAAAATGTGGTTTGAATGGTCTTGATTTTCCAGAATTACACTAAATACTCATTTTAATATTAAACACAAGCCAGTATGCTTATTTTTAAAGGGGACAAAAATACTATTTGAAAATACTATTTTGAACTTGAAGTTTCCATGATCCTCTTGGGGACTGGCTACAAGATAGCTTAAGGTGCGTACATATAATTTTTTTATGCAGGAAAAGCAGGTAGTAAGAATTGCATATCCATAATGTGCTTTGTAGGTCATTCTCAGTGTACACACACCTAATAGGTTCTTATGACTAACACATTTTTACTCTAATGTATTCCTTCTTCTCATTAAAGGATGTCACTAGACATTCAAATGAGTTGCGTTACTAAATTGCAAAATGAATGAGCGCCAGAGTGGCCTCTAAATTCTGCAATTCACAACTAGTCAGGCACTCTAAACTCTTGTTCCTTTTGCAGACTAAAAGTTTCTAAAAGGTCAGCTGGGTATCTCAACTATAAACTCTCCTACAAGAGGTTTCACCCTTCCACTTATTGGTTGGGACAACAAAAAGAAGGAAAAATTAAATTATTCATGTTCAGTTAACATAGGGGTAAATTATTTACTTTTTCTTTTCAGTGGATTTGCCTGATACATGGATATGAGCTATTCTGCAAGTTCTGATACATAAGTGTGCTGAGGACCAAAACAATATGTAGATTTTCAAGTAAAGCAGATTGCAAATGCCCTCCCATTCTACATAGTGTACCTTGGGAGAAACACAAAACCTTATTCTTTTCAACATAGTCCAAGGATCACAATAGTTTTGCTGGATTTTTGCTGCAGGATCTTCATGTGCTGTAATATTTAAGGTCTGTCCCATTGATAATCAGGTGATGTTGCATTTTTAGTTTGCTGTCCTTTCAGAACTGATTTCTTTTCCCCGTGAGGTGATTGAAGACACACAAATATCCTACACACATTGAAATCAAAGTCAATCAGGTGCAATGTCCCAGCCTAAGCTGTAATTCTTGCCACAGCTGAGGAAGTGCTCCCCTAGGAGGGAACATGCTGGTGAAGGTGATTTCCAAAGCCAGCAAAAAGAGGCAAACCTTTGCGGGTTTCCACCTGCTGGCAAAAGCTCTCTCACAGAGATAGTACATAGCCCCTGCCACCCCACACATGGCTGCTTCAACGGGATGAGAGCTGAGCAGAGAAGCTGTTTGCATAGTTGAAAAAAGTGGTCTGAAAGTCATCCTTGGAAATAAACTGGTTATCCTAGGAACCTGAACAATAGATAGGAAGCAGAGAAGCGAATGCTGTGTATAAATGAAACCATTAGCTTTGGTCCTCTGGGTCATGAAAAAAAAATGGTAATAATAATAATTAAAAAAGCAAACAGACTGCAAAGGCACATGTAAATCTCAGGACACTGAATTGATCTCACTGATTAAGCACCAAATCAGCTCACTACAGCAACCACCAGGGCTGACCCCCCCAGAATCACTGAGCCACCCTGCCTTTCCATGTAGCACTGGCAGGGTGACATGTCAAAAGGACTATGTTTGGCACTTTTCCAAGTTTGTTTCCCCTCCCCACCTACTTGGGCCTAACTTCCTCTGTCTGATGAGATGCCAGTTCACAAAACCATCGTTAGTATGCAAGACAGAGCAGTTTCTTGCTAATCCTGCTAAGAGACTGTAGCAAACGCCTGCCTGGTTTCAGTGGCATTGATGGCTATTTGCTGACAAGGCCTCTTTCACCTTGGAGAGAAACCAGGGTCACAGGAGCTGGTGATAAGAAATGAAACTCCATCAGTTCTGGAGGAAGGGATGAAGAAGCGTGACGTCAAACAAAAAATGAATAATACTCTGCACTTACTGAGAAGCATTCACTCTGGGAATGGCAATTTCACATATGCAACATCTGGCGCAGCCACTGGTAGAGTTTGGCATCCCTCCAGCAAGGAGAGAGTTGCAGAAAGCCAAAGTGTGGAACTGGGCCAGTGCCAGCATACCAGAACACATCTCCCAAAATGAAAAACAAGAGTGTTGAGGGAGGTGTTTGTTACACCCTAGAGGGCACTATTGCCAAGTTAAAGAATTAGCTCTCAAGGCATCAAATAAAATAGGCTCTTATTAACAGAACATCATTTCACTACTGGTTTCCTTCTTTTTCACTTCAAAGTCAAAACCAAGCTAGGTGACAGTTCTCTAGAGTTTGAAAAAAAAAAAAGAAAAAGACCAAAACAAACAAAAAAATCCCCCTAAGCACAAAAGAAACTAGTAAAACCCTTCCCATCTGTTCCCAAATTAGCCTGACTTATCTAATGGCTTTTTCTCCCTTTTCCTTCAGTATTTTTCAGGGGGAATGGAATAATTGAATTAGTTTTTCTGCAATGGTTTTATTTTTAATGTATTTTTCTAAGCATATGTCAATGAACAGACCAACAGAGGGAGAATATGTATGTGGTCAAGAAGATCCTGGTAAGAACTTGGTTGACCTATTTAAAATAACAGCCTCATATTAGATTTGAAGTTGCGTGATCCTCTGAAATACACTTGATTAATATTACAATGTAGCACACTCAGACACACTAAAAGTGTGATGGCGCAAACGTCTCAGTATAACACAGGATGCTTTCTCCCCTCCTCCCTTTAAACCATTTGTCTGTGAATGACTCTGGGCCTACCAGAAAATAAAGACTGGGTTTCCACATACAGTGAATGCAGCAGAAGGTGACAGGGCAACCCATTTTATGTGACAGTGACTTCAAACACATGCTGAAGGAGCCCTCCAGCATGGTCTGCTGCAGTACATCCTGCTCCAAGTTCACTTTGGCAGGAGATGTCCACTTGGGCCGTGCATTTATCAACATGTCACTACCTGACCTGCACCTGGGATGAGAAACCACGTTCTACTTGGAAGGATGTAATAAAATCCAGCAGACCCTCTGAAAAGGAAAAGCCCACTGTGGGAATATTTGGAGGTATTTTTCCTGTCACTGATCAGCTTCATCATCTAGTAGGTTTGAATCCCGGCCGTCATCTCACGGGCCAACAAAAACGCTCTTCCAAGCCCTTTAATACCACTGCACTACAAGACCGGGCAAGTGAGTATTCCCTTCCTTTCAAAACTCGGATGTGTTTATCGATTTCCCTATTCACCAGCACCTCATGGGGCACACTTTGAAACCCTGCTGGTAGGAAAAGAGACAAGGAACATATCCTGCATGAAATTACAAAGCACTAATCAGTATGTCAGCATAAACGAACCAGGATTTCATACCCTTTGCTGTTTGTACTCTGCTGGAAAACAGTTCTCAATTAAAGCTAATTGATCAAATGCACTGTACTTTCTTTTCAAGCAGTAATACAGGTTTTTGCCTCAGTAGCTCCAACACAGCAACACAGACAAACCTTGATTTGGATTAGTGAAAGAGCTTTCACATGTATAAACATTACCAGGCAAGTTCTTAAGGTGGGAAAAAAAAGAAATCATTCCATTCATCCAGTAATTAACTGCAATACTCCCAACAACTAAAAAAATTCCTCCAAATCCCAAAAATAGATCCACTGCTTTGGAATTGTCTCTATTCAGGTGGAATATCAGTAAGGTGAAGTTCATCTGTTTTGGTAACATTCTGAAACAAAAATCAAGACACGTGGTTTACCCGGAGTCCTAATCAAAGTGCAAATGTTTTCTGAGGCACCTGTACCTGGGATTTTGGATAAATATGTTAGAGAGACAAAGTTCAGATCTTGATTTCAAAACACCTTTAGTAGCCAAGAGCTGTTTCTGAATTGAGGAGTTTTCTTTGGGTCAAGTTCTAATCACACTGAAGCCAAGTTTTTATTTTCATCATACTCTTAGCATTCCTCTTTTTCTCTCTCCTACCACCCACTCCACTTACAAGTGACCTGGAGCTCTGTTTTGAAGGGGGTAGGAACTGTCTCACATTGGTTGGTGTTTCCTTTTCAATGGAGTGTCGTCTCTGAGGCGGCTGCCGTCTCTCGGGCTGCGGCGTAGACGATATGGGCAAGAACTTCGGAGGCACTAAGGATTCAATCAGTACAAAAAAGTTAGTTCTTCTATGAGACTGCTGAATAACATTGGTCAATACTTAATCCAGCCACTGATTTGCTAGAATTCCTACTACTGGTGGCTGAAGTTACATATCCATACTGAGGTATTTCAGGATATTATTCTACTCATTTCACCATCATGCACAGATTACACAGCTCATTACAAAACCTTCCCAATGAAACTGAAACACTTTGAAACAAATGAAAAATATTGTTACATAGTAAAACCTGCAATAACTCTGCCTGAAACAAAAGGCCAGATCTTGCCCTCTTCCCAGTATTTATGAGAAATACTGGTGATTGCTAAGCGTCTTTCAAACACTGCCACAGTGGCAGAGATGGAGGAAACATTTAAATTGGTCTTAGGTTAGAACATGCTTCAGTAGCAACAAACTATTTTATGAGATGAGCATAGCTAAGCTATCCCCTCCATTGACTTGTGATTTCCTCTACAGTCCTACATAAACTCCAAGGATGAAATCTTCTGTTTCACGAAGATATCCACCCAGAGTGGAGGCTAATGCCTTCCAATTGTTTATCACATTTGGCCCATTCAGCAGGGTTCCGCTTTAGAAGTTTATTCCATCAACAACGCTCAGCTTCAGCTTTCCATGTAAGTATGAGACAAAGTTCACAGCACAGAAGACAACAGAAGTGCACAAAAGCAGCCACTGGGCTGTCTCATAACTCACTCTTTCTGCTGCTGGTGCCTTCTTGAGAGGGGTCTTCCACTTGTGAGGGGGAGATGCTGCTGCTACTTCCTGATTTGTGCACTGATTCCTCCTGTGTGGCAAGAGGAAAAGAAACAGAATTCTTCAGGGACTGTTTTTAGTTCTCCTACTGCTTTTTAGCACATAGAAACCACAAGCTATCAAAGATATTTTGGACCATTCAGTCACTCAAAGTCCTAGAAGTCCCAAGAAAAACATTGACTCAGCACAGTACTGAGCAAACAATCTTCAGTGCTCAGTTTTTTTAGAAACTGAAACAAATGGTACATGATTTGAATTCAGTGTATTTAACTACTGCATGAAAGAACAAGATCAGGAGAGAGGTGCATGAATCCATTGTAAACTGTTAATTTTCCTTGTTGTATTCAAAGACTTCTAGGGATTTGCAGCTACAGCAGATATGTTAACTCAGCTTTATATCTTACACTAACAAGGAATCAGCACTTAGATTTCTCTGGTCTCCAAAGGAATGAGAGCCACTCACACAAGTGACTCAGGTAAAGAGAAATTAATCTGAATTTGACTGCACTGTTCTCGAATTCCCAATCCTGGTGTGTTTTCCCTTTTTCTGTATTTAAAAGAATTCTCATTCCCTGTATAAGCATGCTTCTTCTCAACAGTCAAGAGCAACTCCTGCAAGATGAAGGCAAGCAAAATGGGCTTTGACTAAAAACCTCTCAGCTACCTAAAGCTTTATGCCACCCAAATTATTAAATCCTTTGCTGTCACCTAAAACCTGTCTTCAGCCACAAGATACCAGCGAAGACAAATCACCACAGGAGCCTCCCAAATGAAGAGTGCTGAAGGACTGATTATGAACGCTCTTTACCTCTAATGTGAATGCTTTCAACCAAAGACACTTAACATCATTTAGGCTGTCAAGATTTACAGATCAAACAAGTGACCTGCTCTAAAATCCAGCAAGTGGCTGAGCTTCTCTCTCACAGATTTCCTTAGCTGAAAACTTCCACCGGCTGAAAGATTGCCTTCTTTGGTAACAGCAAGTCGGAAAGAAAAGCTGGCAGGATCACCTCAGTGAGCACCACGCATCACAGGACACAGGCCTCTGCAAACTCCCATCAGGTGATCTGTCCTTTAGGCTTAGCCCAAGGGTAGGTGTCGTACGTGAGGACACTGTTCCCACCTATTTGCCACAACACAGTACTCTGCAAGGGATCTCAAACCAGCTCACATCCCAAAACAGTATATTCACTTCAACATTTCAATTGTGACCCCACAAAACACGTGTGATGGGGAGCTTGTAAGAAGCTTGAGCAGCACACTGAGCTACATCAGCTGTTTCACTTGCAGAAACCAGTACAGTTCAGCCACAGAGCTGGCTCAGACAGCTCTGCATATTGCTGCATGGTTGCCTTAAACGACCAGTGGAGAACTTGCATGACAATTAAATGCACAGTTCTTTAGAAGGGGTGCCACAGTGCTCTCAAGTCTAGAGTAAAACATTTAAATTTTGAGGAGAATAGCCCTGTACAAAAGGAACTACTCAACTTCCCACTTTGTAGAAGTCAGATTGTTCTGAGTGAAAGATGAGTTTACCACTGCTGGAGAAGCTAATGAGCTAAGATGAAGAACTAAGTAAGCTCTTCTGCTATTCTAAAAAATGAACTGTGGGAGCCAGTGGCTAAGTATAATAAATAGTAAGTATAAGCCAACACAGGGAAAATGAAAGCCAGGAGGAAGCTAAAGTGGACGTAAAATCCTACTCAGACAACAGGTATTCTGGGTTTGTCATTTTAAATTACTTCTTCTGCACACAGACATGCGCACTTACAATGCTACTGCTGTCCTACAATTTCTCAAACATAGAGGGCTTTTTTTGAGAATGAAATCTTGTGTAGGAAGTCCTGATGAACCACTGCATGAATTCCTCCATATCTGTACAGCAACTGTTGACTATTGTTGTAGACTAGCTGACATTTTATGTTTGGGGTTGGATCAACCCAACATCCAGGACTCTGCACTTCTCCAGAATGCTAAACAATAAGAATTTTACAGTTACTGAGAAAGGTGCAGCTTTAAAGGCTTTACCTTAAAACATCTAAATATATTACAGACATGATTTTTGGCCAGATAGCTGTAGCTTCATTAGGAAGATACAATTTTTCAATCTGTATCAAAAGTCACTATTAGAGTGCTACTTCTCTTAGCCACGCAAAGCAAAATAGCACTTTCTCCTCCACGCCCCTTGGAATCTGTGATTTTAGTGGTGATGCAGAAAAAGCAAGGACAGAAAGAAGGAACAATTTGTACAATATTCATCCTTGCTAGAAAATGGGCATAGGGCTGTATCAGACCTTGCCTTTCACCTCAGCCTGGCTACACTGAGTATTGGGACATAGCCTGCATTGCAACACAGATGGAAGAACAAAGGGGACACAGGGGGAGGAAAATGCATCTGCATCACAGCTCATCTGGAGGTCCACAGCTCGGCAGTGCAGGTATTTCCAGCCTGTAATTTAGGGCACACAACACAGTCATAATTTCACTCCCAGTGAGTAACTCCAAATAGGTTAAGCCCAATACAAACTGCAGACAAAGAGGTGGCCAAGTCATTTACAGGCAATCAGAACAACGCACACACTCTCCTGTGTGATACATATGAAGCAAAAATCAGGAAAGAAATGAAACATTTGGACAGAGCGATCTTCACTCTCTTCAAATGTTCTATGTCCTTCATCACCTTGAAAAACTTCACCCAAATTCCCTTCAGTTTGTTTTCACTACTTTAGCACTCTTCCTGAGCCCCAGACAGTATTCTGCTGAGCATCTTTATCATCTCAGTTGTTTCACCAGCTATTTCTATTGACTCAAACTAGTACAGCATCTGTTCTCTGTGACGGCTCGATGTGGTTGATTTATTTTCAATTTATCTTCTGCTGTATGTTCCAGAGCTTGTTCCATCCCACTTTGTTTGCCTACACAGTATTCCCTAATCAATACTCACATTCAGATATTTTATTTTTCCCTCCTACAAGAATTATTTCACATTTCTCATTATATAATTTTCTTTTACTGACTTCTGCTCATTTCCCTGTGTGAAATAGCATGACGCTTCAGGATACACAGAGGTACAGGCTGTAAGATCCAACTCTCACCGACAGATCTTAGTATTCCTACATCCTGCCCAGCTTCATTCATATTAACAAACCACATATAGCCTCTATTGTAATTTTAAAGACTGATGAGTGATCTCAGAATGCAAATCTCTTCTGCTTTCAGCACAGATGCATCAAATTATGCACTCACACAAGTCACCCACAGGACAACCCCAAAGAGGGCCAGCCTTTCACAGATCAAGAAAGTATGCAAAGAGATAAATTTCTCCCCACGTAATATTTCTTCCCAGCCTCCTATCTTTCAGCATAGACGCCTTTGTAACCACCCTGTCAGGAAACCCCTCCTTTCCCATTTACAAGAGAGAAAAAGAGTCAGGGAAGACTGCTTTCCCCAGGCTAAAATTATCCTCTGTGAATAAAGCCTGCCTGCATGAGCTTTCCAGACAGCTTAACTTTCAGAAAGGTCCAAACTCAATTAATAACACTACTGGTCCAGAAGACAAAGCTCATTCTTGAGGATGTAATGTTGGTACTTCCTGAGGATCATATACAATGCAACTTTGAAACTTGAAAGCTTTTTAAGGTTTTCTACTTCTAATGCTTTTTAAAATTTTTAACTCTTCATTTTGAGTGGATGGATTCAAAATTTTTTCTTCGAGTAGTATTTGCTTGTCCCTATCTGTGAAACATTTTTGGGGTGTTAGTTCCCAATCTTATATAGCAAATGAATGCACTGACATTTGCACCAAACTGCAACCCCTCTGGCACAGCTGCTGCTCTTTATTTAACAGCTGCTAGGGTGAGGCTGGCCCCACGTCTGAGTCCTTTAGTGACAGCTACTGCATGAGTGCCAGAAGGGTGCAATGCACTTTCCTAAATTCCCAAAAGCATAATTGCTACAAACACACTGTGGACAGATCCTGGGCATTTAGGAAAGTAAGTAAATACAGATTTAAGGCCAACATTACCATTTAATCTTTCAAAAGAATATTCTCCTTTTTGGGGTCTCATCTAGTATTTTTGAAGTTCTGTGGGCTGACAAAGCAGCCATGGAAAATTCGGATTATAATTTGCACAGTCACTTCTCATCTGATCAGTCCAGCAAATTAAGAAGTAAGACTCAGTTCTGACAAATCGAGAAGCAAGTTGTGTCCTGATTTTTTACCTCTGAATCTGAGCTGTCAAGTTCAGCCAACGTGGGAGCCTTAAGGAGTCTCTTGCGTTGCACTGTGACTTGTGTGGCCCCATTCTGCTTTCCTTGTGGTGCCGGGCCACCGTTCACTACAGAGGCATCCACTAATTTTCTTCCAGCCTCTGGCGTCGGTACGTCTACCAAAAGAAACAGAACAGTCGGTGTTTGCACCTGAAATGCATTTTGCCTTCTCAAATCTTACTGTAAAGGCAATACACACAAAAGGAAAAAATTATTGTGACAGTTTATCTGTGGAACTATTTTACTTTTAGTGATTCAGTGCTCAGAGAATTACAGGCAAAGGCTTGCAGTACAGAAGCAGTATGAAAGAATGAAAGCAGTGGAAAAGCAGCATTGCATAATGCTAAAACCCAACCTCAGACCAACACCAATCAACTGTAAAAAATTTGCCTGTGTTAAACCCGAAAATATTCTTCCTTCAACGTATAGTCTATAATTAACTCTGTAACAAGGACCAGAAGAATGCACAACTATATCTGGGCAAGTGGGTTTCCAGCGGATCTGAAGACAACACCACACAGAAATTAGGAGGTTTAGCATGGAGTAAACCCAGTTTTTCCTGTGAGGACAGAACTGCACTTTATTCTGCAGGATACAGAGAAGGAATGAAAATGAGGTAAATAATGAGTGTTCATCAAACACATGCACAACTCTTAGGCTTGCATGGCCATTTGTATTAAAAACATGTCTGTGAGGTCAGGCCTTCATGGAACAGCAGAAACATGAGGCTCCAGCTCTATTTTCATCTACATGACTTTTACAAGGATGTAATTCCACTGAGTAAATTACTCAGGATTTCTGCCAGTGTGCAAGGAAGATGCATCTTGGATAATGTAAGCTTTGGGTCTGCTGTGCTTAGCCTAGCTTAGCTTTAGACATTAAGATAATGACCTAGCCTTTGATATTTTAGGAGAGCTTAGAGTTTGGTCTGATAAATCAGTTTTATCCCTGTAAAAGTACAAAGTACAGTATCCCAATCTGAAGAAAATTATGTTGGAGGGACAAGGAAGAGAAGCTTTTAATCTCCCATTTGCATGTATGTCTAAGCATCTGGTCTTTCTACAAATGTGTTTTTCTACTCGTGTAATTACAGGACTCCTTCCCCAGCCTTGTAATAACAAAGTACCTCCAGGTATTATAAGGCTAGGGTAATGATGAGTAATTATTCCCATTTTTATACATGGTGAAAAGAGGCACAGAAGGTCAAGTGACTTGTACCTTAGGTTACTGGGAGGACTATGACAGAGAAGTGATATCACCCAGATATTCACAGTGCCAACAATACAAGTACTCACACATCATTTGGAGTTCCTTACATAGCTGCCCTGGTATAAACAGACACAGCCACTCCTGCTACAACACCATTTGCATGGATGAAGCCATCCTTGCACCAGGTAAATCAAAGCTACAGACTACACAAAGCACAGCTACAGCAGTAGGTCTGTTTAACAGCATTCTCACCACAGCAGCTATTAAAATAAACTAAGAGGAATCAGTTAAATCAATATATATTTTAAATAATTATCCAGGTTATTGCTGAATTGCTGGAAACAATATCCAGGTATTGTTAAATGCTGATCTAAAAAGGAGAGGGGGTGCATTGTAGTTCCTCTATAAATCATACCTTCAACTGGGAGTATAAGAAAAGGCAATTATTTGGGCTATTAAAGTAATGGTGACATTCCAGGCCTATGAATCTGTGTACTACAGTGTTATTACTGCCTTCAGGTCCTCCCTACAAAGAGCTGCAATCAAAGACTGAGACTCTCTAACCTTTAGTTCCTATCTTCAAAGGCTTTGCTAATGGGTGTCCTGACTACCACAATGGCTAATAGGTCATGGGTTTTTTTCCTCCTAGATTTCTGTGAGTACAGCATGGGCGTCCCCCACATCAAATGCATTCCTGCTCTAACAGCAGCTCAACGCAATCCCAGAAAGGGACAGCAGGAAAACAAAACCCAAACTGCCTCCCCTCCCTGCTGCCAATGACACTTCTTGAGACCTCATAACTAGCTGGCATGTAGCTGATTGAAGAAGTTCTGGGTTTCCCAAATGAGCAAGAGAAAAACCTTTGATTTGTCTTTGGGTGGCACAGGGTGGCTCCTGAACAGACTGTCCAAGGAAGCAGCTCCAGCACCACCCACACAACAGCCAAAGGTGGTGTCCCTTCTCCCCTAACCCTCCTGGGTGGGGACTCCCCTCCCTGATGGTAGGGAGGGTGAAGAATGGCCTGTACGCACTGCTGGACTCACTGGGAGAATAAACGATGGCAAGGCCAACAGCACTGCCCTCCTGCCAAAAAGTAAAACACACAATAGGCCTGGGGAAAGGAACAAGGGGGGACACCACCAGACATCCCCTATGGAAGGTGATGGAACGTGTTTTCTCATCATAAATTGTCTTCTGGTGGTTTTTGTTTGTTTGTTTGCTTGCTATTTTTTTTCTCCAGGGATTTAGGCCAAATTTCTTTAGGCCCCAGAAATGGAAATCTGTGGGCCATTTTGAAAGTAATTTATGCAGCCAATCACTATCTGTGAAGCCTAAACCACTTGTTATTTAAAGTCAGGCATATATGAGTTGTTCATATATATTGCTGAGTTGCTCATATGTTGATTCAAGTCTTCTTGAAATACCAAAGAAATTTTAGGTGAATCAAGAAGACAATCCAATATAGAACTTGTTTTCAAGGTTCTTTCAGTAGGAAATGTCATTCATCACCATTCTTTCCTCTAGAGAAAAAAATCAGGGAGTTTTTACAACTTGCAAGCACTAAAGAATAATAATAAAAAAAGAATAAAATTAGAAAACTGTCCAATCTATAAAATCCATTTGGTCAATCAAGTTCAATTTATCATTCTTGCACTTACAGTACTGGATACATGTGAATAAATGGATTATCATAATTTTTGGAAAAGATCATGACATTTGAGTTTCAACAAACAGACTTCAGGAAAAACACCTTGTTCCAAAATTAAAACCGGAATCTGTTGGCAGACATAGACAAAAAATAATCAGTTTGTTTAAGCTGTTTTAGTGATCTGTGTGGGCAACAGAAACATTAGCAGGTGACAAACATTTGTACATCATCATAAACAAGACAAAATTACTTAGGATAAACAAGTCAGAAAAAAAAATAGACTAAATCATAAATATGAATATGACAGAAGAAATCAATGGACAATTCCTTGAAACAAAACCTAGATTTATTTTTTAAAAAATGGACAGTTGTTTACAATCTCTAGGTTCATAGAACATTTAAACGTTTTGAAGATGATTTCAATGATATCAAAAAAGGCTTGTGTGAGCAAGGGGTTGTAGCCTGGGGTTAAGAATTTATTAGAGAGTCAGACACGCTGGAGGAGTGTCATTTCTCTGTGTTTTCAGGCAGCAAGTACAGTGAACAGTACCTGCAAATTGGATGAATGTGTTTGGTTTCTTTTGAGATTTTCTCTAAGCTGTCATTACAACTGGCAAATGAAAGAAGGCAAGGTCTGGATTTGATTACTTGATTGTTGTGTTGGGCTTCCCTGACCAGCCTTAGGAAGGGGTAGACAAAAAAACCCCCACCGTAGGATAATATGAAATGTGCCTTTATTTCCATGTAAGATTATGTCTCTTGAGAAACAAGGAATTAAGCAGACCACAAATTACATGCAAACCTCAGCAGTCATGTAACCATATGTTGTCTGCTTCCTAACCAGCTCTCCTCAGCCACGAGTGACCACAGAAACCTGAATTTTGTTCTATATAGGAAATGTACTCCTCAGGATTATAATTTTTTTACACTGAGTTTAAAAGAAGGCCAAGATGGATTTGCAGAATTAATCTAAGTTTGCTTTTTGCTGGCCATTATGTCGATAATATATTGGGAAATATTACATAATGAATAAAGGTAACAGAGATGTGTTCCTTCCAGTGGACTTCAGATGTTGAATTCAGACCTGAGAACTAAAAAATCAGTGTTTTGCTGTGCTTGCATCACATGTATCACTGTGTTATGTAAGCTAAAGAGTTTATGAAGACCTGGTGGACTTCCTGCCTCCCACTGGTCTGCGACAGACATAATCTAAAAGTAATAATCCCCATGAAATTTGGTGTTAAATGCTTCAGTTTCCTTTTTTCTCTCCCTGCACACCTCCCAGCTCCCCCCTTCCCCTAAAATGTACAAACTTTTTCTGAAAAAAAAACTTCAAAGCAGCAATGCACATAGCTTTGAGGTAAGAACTTGAGTGTTAAGAGTTGGAATGACTGATCTTTTGAGCTGCATTCAGCACTGCATTGAAATGAAGCTGCTTTTCAGCTATTTTTCTATCAGAGGAAGAGGGCAATGACTGCCCTGGTCCCCAGTTGTTATCTGAGTACCTCTCAGGTAACTCACTACAGGTGGCTACCACTCGCTCCTTCTATTCTACCAGCAGGAAAAAGCAGTGTAAAAGGAGACCCCAGGAGCCCCTCCTCTCCTCTTCAGGAGAACAGCAGGCAGATACATGGAGCTGGGCACTGAGACACACCACCTACACCAGCTCAGCACCAGCAAAAGTCTTCTCAGGATTCTGCATCCTCCCCATGGCAGGCAGCATGAATAACATAAACCTGCACCCATCCTTTAGCACTCAGCAAGAAACACTTCTCTTTTTCAGCTGGTTTGTGGGTTTTTTGTGACAGCAATTCCATCAAGCAGAGAGCAATGAAAGTAGTGAAAAAGCAAGTGTGTGCAAACAGTGATGAAAGCACAGTACAGCCTCTCTGCCTCTAAAATAATGAAAAAAGTAAAAGCACGCAAAGCAACAGCATCCAAAATTACTGCTTATCTGCTTACTATCAATATCCCAACCCATCTAATTCGCTTGTACTGCTCATCTGGTGTCTCACATCTACCTAACTGGAATGTTTTAATCATCCCGAATTTACTTCTAAGGACACTTTATCAGATCACTCAGTCACGCCATATGATGCTACTTGCTGAGAACCACATGACTTGAAAAAACAAAACCAATCACATTTGGGAGATGGATAAAGAAACCAGGAAGAGTTCTTCGGTGGTCAGTCAAAAACAGCAAATCCAAGTACAGTACAGATTGCTAAAGCTACTTCTTCAAAATAAAAATATTATGGTTATGAATTAATGGATTACAAAATATTGTTTGGATTTAAACAAATGAGGATGTCTCAGAATTCTTAGAAATGAAAGGCAAAAGAAGAACCAGACAGACAGACGTAGAAAGACAGATCTGAACATTTCCCTTTAGCTGGTCACTGGCTGGTCAGTTTTATCTTCTTAAAACTGAAGGAACTTTTGGCATATCTGACAGTAGCAACACTTTTTGGAAACTTCAGTTTGCCTGTTTACGCTGCTGTCTGAGGCCTGGGGGACCCTGCAGCTTTCAATGAGTAAAATCTGATGCCATGTACACATGTAATCTGAATCCCAGCAGACAGATGCAGTAGCTGGACCATACACCACGAGTGTAAGGTTTCACAAAAAGGCTTGAGCTGCATTAACAGCTTGTCATCGCCTCTGACAGCAGAGCCTGTTCCTTCCTCCCTTCCACCCACGCTCATCAGCTGCCCTCCTCAGCCAGCTCTCTGATCATCTGATCAGATAGTAGGCAGGTTTAAATCACTAAAAGAGCAGAAAAACAACCTCGTAAAAAAATATTGAAAGTATTTGTTCTTGGGTTACAGGAGCTTAACAAGGTCCTCTTGTGAATAAATGAGCAGGACTGGCACAGAGAAGGGGGAGAATCACATGCTTAGAGGGGAGTCTGGGGAGGACAGGGAGCAGTGGCAGCCCTTCCTCCTCTCTCAACAGCAGCAAGCTGTTTCCTTGGCTCAGTCGGAACAGGGAGCCATGTTCACAGATGTGTCACCTGTGAACTGTGTTCCCATATTATGTAACCGCTGTATTTTTTTAGGTTATAGTAATCAAAAAACTTCTATGTGATCTTTCTAGTTCACAATATGCCAGCATTTCAGTCAGATGCAGCCTTTCTGTGGGGAAAATAACCAGATGAGGCTAAAGGATGCATGGAAAAACTGAGGATGTGAACTCTGCAAAAGTCCCAGATGAGATGTTTCTACATGTAACTCAAAGGAAGGAGGGGAGGTGGTACGAAGAGCATGGATTTATTTGGAGACTTTTTCGGGAGTCACCCAAGGGAAGTTAGGTAAGAGCTAGCTATCTCCTCCACCGACAAACCTTTGAGGCTGATGTTGAATATTTACAACATCAATGACGGAAATTTTGAGCCTGAGCATCCTGGAAGGTTAGTGTATAATGAGGAAGGAATGAATTTATTTTCTGGCTACTAGGCTATCTGACATTGCAGTCTCCAAAGAGGAACAGGTTCATAGAGCTGCTGCATGTCCTAACTAATGGCTCAGCAGAGGAAACCTGAAAATTGATATTACAGAGTTGATGAAGGGTCACCTGTTGGATCCTCTATACCAGCTATTACCAGGAAACCTTATTTTGCTAACAAGTAAAGAAGAAAGGTTTAGCCTTTTTGTTAGTGAATGTCTATGATTTCATAGCTCACAAAGCTTTCACTGTAAAGACACTGTAAAACTGACAGTTTCTTTCTAGATTAATATACATAGGTATATTTCATTTAATCTAGAAAGCTAGATGAGTTCAAAGCTAGTTTCAGGATTCTGGTGAGAAATGAAGTACTGCAAAAGATGCTCTAGTCAAAAAGCGAGTGCAAAGACACAAAAGTCAGATTTATAAGTAAATAAATCACACTTGAAGGTGATGCTGTATTCTGCAATCCTTTTAAGAGTCTGGAATAGTTCTGGACCACCTTATTTTAATTATTTATTTAAGCAGAATTGCAGCACTCTGGTGAATACACTCTGTATTTCAGGTGAAATGCAGATGTTTCCTGTAGCAAGGCATCCTTTTGTGGCAAGGGAAATGTAAGTATTAATAACTAATTTATCTAATTTTTAAATTTTCACTGACCATATCTTGGAAGAATCCCTTCAAGTTTCTTTCTTAGATGGGAATTCAACAAACAGATGGAACAAATTTCACAATAAGCACAACAACCACGTCAGGTGGTGCAGCACATTTTACCTGACAAGTCAAAACTGTAAGACATGCTAAGTGGCCGCATTGCTGTAAAAAAGAAACAAACACAACAAAAAAAGAAAATGATTCAGCTATTAGAAAAGCAGAAGGATAACAAAAACAAAAGATTAACTCCACTTGAGACATTTTGGACTCTCTTGCTTAAATCCAAAATGTGTCAGACATACTACTGCTTTACTGTAGTAAAGCTCGAAGTCTGAAAACTACAGTAGCATAAACGGGGACTTGCAAATAGAGCAATTATATTACTAGTAAATTAAGATCTTTGGAATTCAATAAATATCAAAACAAGAGACAAATATCTGAAAAATTTAATATTTTGAAATAAAATCACCATGGAAGAGAAACAGGGAAAAGGGAAAGAGAGAGAGAGAGGAGAGAAAGAGCTGAAAAAAAATTTGAAAGCACAGAGCCACATTTCACACAAGTTTCAGTGACCTGAAATAAAGATATTTCTAATTTTTTTAAGCATAATCTCCAATGATTATAATTAAACTAATAAAGAGAGACACCCAAGCTAAGCTTGAGCGGTAGTTTCCTTGAAGAGGATGGAAAAAAAGGCCAAACAAAATCTGATTTGTGCTGATTCCTGTTCTTTTTAAAAACCTTAGGTGCAGTTAGCCTTTAAAATGCACCCATAATATTATTCTCTTCTTCCTGGGCCTCTGATGATTTTATTGTTAGATAAGAAAGTGGTCAGATGTTCTTCATTTCTGGAAAGACCTATCTATATTTCCAATTAAACAGTGTGTTCAGGGAGCAGACCCTCAAAATATTCTTCAACTGAAAAGAAAATTTCAGTGCACTATTCCAGATAAGCAGGCCAAGCCCAGTGACAAGAATGTGCAAAAATGCATCAAAATTGAAATCAGCTTATGTGTCTTACTTGACAGGTGATAAACCTGCAAGGTGGTAGAAAGGGCCTGTGAAACACACATACCACTGGCCTAAAAGACGTTTATAAAAAGGTTGTACTGGGACAAGTTTTGCTCATGAGAATAATTTAAAGTGGTGCATGCAGTAGGTGGCTGACTCAGAGCTAAATTTGGGAGTCAGGGAATTTTTTCTGTACTCATTAACTAAACATCATCCATAGATAACAGCTACAGAAACAGCATCAAAATTTCCGTCCAAACTTAGCATAAAGGCAAATACTTCTTAAAGCATAAGGGTGTTTATCACCTGATGCTGCGACATTGATAAAACCTGCACATGAAACAAAGTTTTCTCCAGGCTCCATTAGCTCCACTTGCTTGAGTCACAAACCCACACTTTTAATTAAAAGGACATGTACCTCAAGGCTGTGTTTGTCTCGATGGCTGGCGCTGATGATTTCATGAGGTCATTTGAAAGCTCACTCCAACTCCTCTACCTCCCCCTTTGTGAGCACAGTTCAACCCCATTTCCAAAAAAGTTTTAGGCTGAGACTGGCCAGGTAGAGAAGATCTTACCTGCAGCACATGTTGTGTAGAGCAGAGGGACAAAGCCTGTGGCTGCTTTGGTACACATGCCATAGGTTCACTCTTATCACAGAGAGGAACTGCAAGAGTACAGCCCCCCTCACCCCAACAGCCAAGTGTAGTGCTCTTGACTGCATAAACTGAGCAAAAAAGAGTAACCCTGGGACATGTGAAACACACCTTATGCTCCTAACTACACCACTGTAATGTGCTATTTTTTTTCTCCTTTTTAATAGCAGAAAATATTTCTGTCCAGATGGTGCAAGTGTCCCACATGGTGTTTCTACTTAGATTTATAATCCTTAAGCCTCATTACCTTACATGTTGTTACACTAAATTACATTCAGTGGTCATTTAAACTGTTTGGCAGATCCATTTGTGCCATACTTACTGAATGCCACTAATATTACTCTATTCCCAATCTGCACAAGCACATTCTTTTCTAAAAGGAACTTTGGGAGTAACAATCATTCCAATTGTGAGAAAGAACAAAACCTCATATGTCAACATAAGGAAAATTATCTTAAAGGCCTTTGGTCTTTTTAGTTCTTCATGCCAGCAGCTAATATATACTTGGAAAAAAGCTCGCATGCATCCACTTTTAAACGTCCATTAATGTGGCATTTAATCCAATCAATTCACTGGACTTAAGAGGAATCACTCCTATTCCAAAACACAAAAATTTAATGCTCTAACAAAAAGTGAAGAGTTAGTGGAAGACAGGTATCTGTCATAGGAGGCAATGTCTTGAAATCAGTCCAGAAGTCCAGTAGTGGTTCAAAATTTAACATCGGTTTTAGAAACTGTTTACTAACTGTTTTTGATGCCATTTATATCAGTTAGAAATTATAAAGATTTATTAGACCAAGTTTGCTGCCCCTGAGACAACATGATAGTTCCCAGATGGAGAACATTCAAAACACTGAAACCGAATGAAAGAAAAGTAAGGAGTCGTTCCACATTTCTACAAGCTTCCTACATTTGGAAAAAAGTCTAGGCATGTGAGAAATGTTAATTGATACAGCAAACATGAACTGAATCCAAACCAGAAACTGGAAGGTCCAAAAAAACAATATTCGAAGCATCATGCTTTTACAAACGCACCCAAGCATTCCCCAAACTCCATCAAGCACTTCAAAAACAATGCAACAAAGCAAGACTGATGAAATTGTTTTTCTCCAGGGACAATAGGTTGTCACAATCCACGTGAATCTGGACCAGTGCCCTTGAGCACATGTGGCAAGCACAAGTATCTTTCAAAAAGAAGGGACAGGGAGTACATACGTGGATTTTTTCATGCTTTTCAGCCATAAGATTTCACATTTGCTCTTTAAAAATTCAGCTACTTCAGTTTTTCTGATGCAGATAAATACAGTACTCTTAAAGCAATCTAAGTCACTATGTAGGACTGTATTTTTCATGCTTTTTCCATCAGAACCACTGAACCAATGCAAACTGGTGACTGCTGCATAGCAGAGCACTTGCATCATTTCACAGTGGTTTGCTGAAAATACACCGCAGAAATGAAATGCTTTGCAGTGCAAGTCTGAATTATTTTCTCATAAAAAGATCTACAAACACATTTTCCATAACTTGGAAAAGGAAGCAAAGATTTAGATTCAAAATAAATGCAACAGAGTCCGTAAACAAAATAAAAGCCAATTTTAAATTAAAATAAAGAAGTCGATGATGCTAACAACAGGAAACAAAGAGAATAAATTAATTAAAAATTGACATGTAAAGAATACCTGCAGATAGTCAAGATATACTGCATTAGAGACAAGCAATACCTGTTCCATTCTGAGCAAATCTAACATAAACTGTCATGTGCAACAAGCAATACAATACCATTCCATTTATCCAACACTCACACTAAAAACTTGAATGGAATCAAGCTGAACCATTCAGTCTCATATTTTAAAATATAACTAAGCACAAAGATTTTATAGCCCTAGAAAAAGCCTGTAGGTTCTTTTTTTTTTCTTCCACGACATCTGCACAGACGTGGCTAAAATTGCTGCTCGTTTTGTGGGAAGTTTTCTGTGGATGCTGCAGGTAAAAACCAGCCACGTGCTTACCCAGCCTGCTACGCCTTATCTCATCAGGGGAGACTGGACGTAACTTCCTCTCTGCCTTGATCTCCTCCAGGATCCTTTCGTGGAGGCTGCGGGGCCGCGGCGGGGTTGGTTTCAGTTTCCTTGCCGAGGCCTTGGGATACAGAGACAATCATATGTACATTAAAAAGTGCTCCCTTGAAAGCAGATTTCACACTTTTTTTGAGAAAAAAGTGGAATGCTGTGATATGATTCTATATGCACTCAATTTCAAACCTCAACATAAATTGAAAGAGGGTTTTATGCATCATGGCTTCCCAGAGATAAAGGGCTGCTGGCAATAACAGCTGTTAATTGCTATGTGCAACATATTACACACTGTTCTTTTAAGGGATCCTGTTCTGTGTACAGAAGACAGTATTTCTGAAAGCCCAGGCAGAATATATTATAACCACATATTTGCTGGAACCAAACATGCTTTAAAAAGCCACTATTTTGTTAGGAATGAAGCCCACTGGATTACATACAGGATTTAATGGAGGTCGCGATCGGATGAAATCCAGGATTATTTCATGGGCGCTCTTTTTTAATCGTGGTGGGATGTCACCGTTGACCTGGAAAGGAGAAAGTGAAATATATATTGTTGTGTTTCACATTTGTATTCGTGCAGATGATATCAACTGGAAACTCACAATAACCCTGACAGAGCTGCAGTGTTCCGGCACCTGCACCAGACGTAAAACCCCACCAGCCCTGAGCAGAGCAACAATCCATATGCAGAGCACAGGCAAGCAAAAAACGTACATAGCAGCTTTTCAGCTTTGCTGATAACTGCAAAATAACTCCAACTGCAGCAACTTTAAGCAGCAATACTTAGGATTTTGAAGTAATGAAATCAATTGTCAAGGCTGCAATCGTGTCTATGGGAGAAGTACGTTTCCCCACTGTAAATCACATACTTCTGTAGAAGCGGGGCTGGGTGAGGGTTGCTTGCTTTTTTGTTTGGTTTCTCCAGAGACATAGACATTCAGATGTAAGACCATATACAAGACATCACAGGGAAGACTCATCAATTCACTTCATGTACAGGATTTAAAGGAGGCAATGGAAGTTGTCATATCATATGAAGAATGTATGAATTGTAAGCTGGGAATAAGTGTATGGATTTGCTTAAAAAAAAACACCTGTCAGGTTCAGTCTTCATAGAGCACAGTGCCCAATCATGCTGTCAGGGATAAGAGATCATCCTATGCCATAGATATCCTTCTGCCACCTCCTCTTACTGCACAGCAGCTGGCTATCAGCCCTGTCCTCCAATTTGGCAGAAATTTCCATGACACTGTATTCCTTAGACCAAGTCCCATATTTCAGACTTCTTTTTTCTTTTTTAAGGGTCAGTTACTATGGGAATTAATAGCAGGTCTGACAGCCTGTCTGATTCCGACATTGAGCTTAACACAGTTCATTTTTACGTGTAAGATACTTAGTAGAAGGAATCCAAAAAAGAGAGAGAGAAAACAGCAACAAGCTGCACCTGATGTTTTTCTAAATTCCTGAACGCTTATGCTATAGATGACCAATGGTGGTATGTTGTGGATTAAGTAATAGCCAATAGATGTATTGTAGTAGTTAAAGACCCAATGAACACGTAGCCTGATTGATAAACAGACAAAAGTGTATAAATGACACTGGCTCTTAGAATAAACGGTTTTTTCTCCCCAAACTGTGAGTAAGTCCTTCATGTCGCGTCCGCCTCAACAGCAACAAGTTACCTCCTCCTTTTATTCTTTTGTGGGACTCTATTCATACAAACTCTGTAGCCAGAAAGCATACGTAAAGACATGTGTCTGGTTTGTGAAACCTCATGCCCTTTTGCTAACCAGAAGGACTGCTGCCATCACATAAAGGGTTTTAAATGTCCATAAGGTCACCTGAATATGACCCCTACCTGAACTTCACCAATGCCACGCAGCTTCCATACAAGCTCTGCTCACCTCACACACGCCGTGTTTCCAGGCTGAGGCCCAGTGACAGCCTCCCCTAGAAGATTCATCCCTTTCCCTCTAAGAAATCAGATGCAGAGTCCCTCATGGGGAGCATTTAATTGCTTTCCTGAGGACTCTTTCTGGAAATATCCTACACCAGACACGGTCCAAACCCTATTTGTTCCACCCTCGTTAAGTTCCTAAGAGTGAATTTCATGTTGCTTGGCAAAGAATACCGAGCTGCTAAACTCTGCGACATGCATCATCTTCTTAAAAATAGTGCAGGAAAATTAAAATGGAAAGGGTTTATACTAAACCATGATTTGACATTTCCTGATGAGGAGAATATATTTTAAGGGCTGTGATTGATTTCTTCTGTTCAAAGACTGAGCAATTTTTTGAAGCTAGCATGCCCTGGAAGATTGTTAATGAAATGAGAAGTCTCTCTTCCCTGAGCTACCGTTCATCAGATGTCAAAGTTGATAGCTGAAGTTGAGAATTATTACCATCAGAACAGCCGTTTTGTAAACTGATAATCTCTGTTGGAGCCTTGGGGAACAACCCTCTGCATGACAATAGCCAATAAATAATACATGGCTCTGAGCCTTTCACCTCAGGGCACTCTAGGCCCTGACTTAATGCCACCAGGGTATAATTAGTATCAGTATTACCATTTGATTGGAAAAGGAGAAATGTAGGATTTGCTTAAGTGATTTTCCACAGGATACATGGGGAGCTGGTGGCCAAGCAAGTGGGTGTTTTGCAGCCAACAAGTCAAGAGCAGGAGCACCAGTGGCAGAACCCACCTTCTCATAGCTGGCACCCAAACAAGACACTGACATGAAAGAGATTGAAGGGAAACTTTTATCCTCTCTGTTCACACTAGATGTATTTATTTACTCAAACTAACTCGCTCTGTAGTGAGCAACTTCAAATGCATCCTTTACTTTTACTTAATTAAAATTCATGGCTCTTGATTAAAGTCTAAATCAGAGACATTGCACAGATGCAGACATGATACATGCAGGGGAAAAGAACACCAAGGAACAAGTTTATCTTTTTTTTTCCTCTCCATATAACAGGCTGGCCCCAACTACAAACCAGTATTTGAATAAATACCTCAAAACATTGTAAAACTATTCCAAGTCTTCATGTGTGTAAAACAGCTTTTGTACAGCAGTATGCATTAAAACTGGCAGTGTGAAGAAAGCTTAACCAATTAATATAAAAAATCAAACATAAATGTAGAGGTCTAAAGAGCTAACACACAGAAAAATTAGCATGTCATCATCTACCAACAAACTGCTACCATCACATTTTAATAGATAACTATGGATTTGCAATTTAAAAAATAATAGCAAATGGTACTTAGTTACCTTTGGCTGAAGCCCAAAGCTTTAAAAATGGTGATCCCAAACAAGAAGTACAGTGCTGATAACTTCCACAAAAAAACCCATCACCTATAATTGACATTCAATTATCTTAGCCACTTATTTGTTTTGCTATAAAAAGTGTCAGCAATAAGCAGGAGAGTGCTATCTTTAAATAATAGTCAACAGGAAACTGACATTGTTTTGTACTACCTAGAAATTTTCATTTAAAAGGAAATTGCATGGACACTGAAACCAACAGAGGGGACACACTACATCATTTCCAGAACAGCTCACTATAACGTTCTGTGGTGAATTAAACTATTACAAGTAGATGTCTATTTACCATCTTGCATTATGCAGACAGTACAGTGTTTTAGTTAACACAGGTGTTACACAGCATTTGGCACCCCACAGCAAGCTCTAGCAGCAATTCCAAGAAGGAAGTGCTTTGGTACTGCCCCATCATGAGGCACTGTACTCACACTGCTGTTCCTGCACATCTATTGCAGAAACAAGTTCATGATACCACATGGTAACCACAGCACTCGCACAGAGTCCCTCCTCTGAATACTCCTAAAGCACAATTAGGAACTGTAAAGCTCCCTGCTCTTCCTAGGATGACTCCTACGCTTCTGCAGAAACATGTGATGAAGGTGTAAAATGAAAAGCACAGTTCCCTGCTGAAAGCAACTCACCACAACCAAGTCAGACGTGCGTGTAAGAGAACAACAGACTCTACAATGCCCAGCTGGATAAAGTGGTCAAAGCCCTTTGCTCACATTCTCTGTATCCTGCTTGAAGCATATGAAATCTTGCTTATGAAAACACTGTCTGTGCACAGCTGTTACTGCAATTAACCTAAGTACTGTAAGATGCTAAATACTGCAAAGAAGTAAATTAAAAAAAAAAAAACACAAACCCAAAACAAAAAAACTCCATGCCTCAGGATTCTCAGCTGAGACATTCAAATTACTGGATATTTTTGATAATAATGGCTTCAGCGTGTATGTTTAAATTCCCCTTCTACAACACGGCCAAGCTAATACCACTACATGACAGGTACTTATGAAGAGCTCAAGTGTGAAGACAAGAGTGCTGTTACCTACAAAGAGTGTAACTGTTACGTAACATCATGCTGAGTTTGGATAGGGCATCAAAGGTACCTGACAGGCACGTATTGAGCAGGTAACCTACGAGATACCAGTTATTGATCAATAAGCACTGCTCACAAAATGCAGTGAACAGTGCATATCTGGGAGGAGGGGGAGATGGGCAGAAAGCAGAGCTAATTGTGAAGCACTGTGAAATCAAAAAGTGCTGCTCAACACATATGAATAATAAAGAAAAATTAGGCTTGCAAGAGTAATTTAATTCTTGAATTTCTCAGTTTCCAGGTGTTAACTCTATCAATGTCCACAGTTTCTAGCTTTTGCGGGAGTGGGTGCTCCATAGGTGAAGAAAGCTATTAAATCTCTCTAAGGTAGACACTTAAAGATTATAAAATTCTAGAATGAAAGCTATCTTGCTCCCACAACAATTGGAGCAACAATTTCAGGATAGAAAGATGACAAATCTGAAATTATTTTCAGATGTACTGAAATAGAAATGCCAACGTCACTGAAACAAATGAAACCACCTATTTACCAAAAGCCCAGAATTTAACCTTTTACATCTTCAAAACATTTAGAATATTTGCACTATAACAATTGGTGAGAACAGGAAGCTCCAGTTTCTGCTGTCTGTTAGCACAACAGTCTGAAACACCAAAATAGGGCCTAACATCTGTTTCTTCCTTAATTTCTACTCAGATTACTGAACAGTCAGGGACAGATCAAGCTACTCTTTTAAACACAGCATCACATTAATATAAAGAACAGTAAAGATTTCATGTTGCTTTTCATTTACTTAAAAAAATTACTTATTACTTTGAAAATGTACTTAACCTCTTGGTACCATAACCGAGAGGTAGTGGGATTGATGCCCNCTTGGTACCATAACCGAGAGGTAGCAGATCAATGCCTGCATTCTCCACCAAAAAGATTCAATTAAGGCAAACCCAGGATAACAGGATACGTGTTCTCACAAGCTACCAAGTCTAAAACTACTACCCATAAATTAAAAGCAAAATTTACTTTTAATACAAATTTTGCTGAACACCCATTTTGAATGATGGAAAGAAACATAATCCATCTTTCCTAGACTACCTTAAAATTCAGATTTGGGATCCTCGTCCTTTTCTCATCTTCTCAAGAACCACAAAGGTTTCTGCTGATGGGAATCCATACAATCAGCTTCAACCTGTGACAGTCACCTAGAAGATGCTATATCTATGCAATCTAACTATACTTGTAATTCTGTATGAATCCTTCAGGTTGCAGGGATTTTGCACAGAGCCAGAGTCTGGATAAGCAGAGCAGCAGCTGTGCCCCCAAGACGTACCACATAATAAAGGAAATCTCTTCTGAAGAGGCAGGAGCTTGCTTAGCAGCAGATGAATTAAAAGCTAGTCTGACAAAAGCGTATTAGATGACCCAGGGGTTCCCATTCAAACAAAACTACTGTCCTGACTGCATACAGTAATTAAGGTCCTGAGGGGACTGTTCCTCTTTTGCAGCGGGTAGTGGGAACACTTAGCACAGTTCTCTGAATTTTTAGAGGGAAGACAGATAACATCATTACATGGGTATGTATTTTACCCTATTGATTTAACATTTAAGCAAAAAAGGCTGCAGAAAATAAATACAATCGGATAGTCTGAATCCAGATCTCGATTAGGAAAGTATTTTCAGCTCAAACATAAAAAGCATTTATACTACACACTTTCTGCCTCTCTCATCTGTCGCCCACACCCCCCACGCTCCTCTCTGATTTTTTTTGGTGGAATCACAGCTTTCTCACTGTGTGAGGATTTCTCAGGAAAGCACATACATCTGCATACTGAATATTCTAAGACAATGCTTCCATTGTAACTAATGACAGGTGAAGATAAGTTAGTGTAAAGTATAAATATTGATACTAACCAAACACGTGCCTCTAACAAAGGGATTTAAAATGTTCTTCTAGGGATAAGACACCCTTTAGATCAGCTGCTAGATGATCAAGAAGAACGTCTTAACGTTGAAAAAAAAATATAACCCAAAAGGACAGGAAGACACCAGTAAATATCAAATGGGTTCTGATAAAAAGAGTGCCTCAAGTCAATTTTACAAGCACCCTTATGAGGATCTAGGAGGAGGAGACCCATGAACACTCCTCAGCTTGCTGTGGCATATTGTCTTGACTTGAAAACAACAAGAAAATATGCTGAAAATAACTGAGCTCAACTCCTACAAATTGAAGATTTTTTTTTATATAGACTACTCTTTGAAAATTCATAACAGATCATGGTAATGTAAGTTTTCAAACACTGTGATACATGCAGTTTTCAATCGCTGTAGGTTTTTCTTTCCCATCCCAGTATCAGTCATGGTAGCACTTTACATTCTGGAATTCCAAAAACTATTCTGTAGCTCAAGATAAATGTTCTCTCCAATAAGAAAAGTCTAAAACAATCTCAGTGGAAAGCATGACAGGACTTTTGAGGTGACTCTTAAAATTATCACAAACCCAACACAAGTGATTTGTTCAAGCTTATGATAGGTAGGCACGTCTTTCAGAATTTTAAATGTCTGCCACATGGAAAACAAAGTACACTACGTGTGTTGGTTTCATGTTCTCTCCCTCAATGCACTACACAAATTTATGATGCCGTATAAACCCCATGAACATTAGCATCTATATGAAATAATAATTTCAAGATTCTCACCAAAAAAGAAAAGAGAAAAAGAAGATAAAAAAAGGAAAATAACATTTCAGATTTGACAAACTCCAGCGATTCTCTTGACTCACCATGACCTTCCTTAAGGTATAGCGTTTGGATCTAATATCATCCATCAGCATCTCATAGGGGGTGAGCTGATATTCTATTGGGAGTGGGTTGTACTGACGCTCTTGGACCTTTTTAAGTTTGACACCATTCCGTAAATCTCTCATCACTTGCACCCAAAAACGAGCCTGGAGACAAAAGAGACAGAAATTTTATTTCATACCTTACCCTTGAATACCACCTCACATTAAACCAAAGTTGTTAATTTTCCTTCCAGGACACCACCAAATATTTACAGCTGTACTATTCTATTCTTAACACATCAACCAAACTCCATTTTATTTTATATAAGCTTATTTTTAACACTCATGAACCTAACAAAACTTTGTTACAGCTCTGCAGGACGGCTGGATCTCACTTCAGGTATGGAACGAGGATCTGAAATTTTCATACTTTACATCTAAATTCCCACTTCAAGTATACTGCAAGCATATAATCAAAGTTTTTAGACTTATAGCTAATACTATGTGAATTAAAACAGTGATTGAATCTGAAACTTTGTTGCCCAGGACTCTCCTGTAAAACTTCCCCAAAAGTTGTTCTTCAAATAGAAATTTTGGAATGGACTCCAAGTCCTAAGATCTTGCAATAGAAAAACTCAACTTCTTTTGCTCTGCCTGTAAGAGCACCACACTAACACCTCCCTCTCATTTTCTGTGAAGCAGAATGGCTGGAGAGAAGAAAGAACAGGTGGTGGATAGAAGATTGGGAAATTGAAATCAAGTACTTTTTAAGAACCTCATAATATTCCTATATGAACTGGCAAAAACAGTATCTAGAAAATAAAATAAGTTAGCTCCTGCTTAAGAGTTTCCCTGCAGCCTTTTTCTTTCATCATTGGAGAAGTTCAGCTGGCGGCTCTGTCTACTGCCTGAATGCCCCTCTGAAGGGCAGTCAGCACAGTACCTGTTTAAATGTCCAGTCTTTTTAAACTGCAAAAGCTTCTCCATGAAAACAGTCTAAGGAAAAATATATTGCTTGGATACTTGTATTGTTTCATCTGTCTGCAAAGGAAAGTTGAGACTTCATTTAGTTCTAACTTGTCATGAGTTACTATTAATTCATGTACTAAAAAAAAGCCCAGAGACTGATTTGAACACGTATCATAGAATGGTTTGGGTTGAAAGTACCTTGAAGCTTATCTAGTTCCAACCTCCCTGCACTGGGCAGGGACACCTTTCACTGGATCAGGTTGCTGTGCCTCACCACTCCCATTGTGAAGAATTTTTTCCTAACACATAATCTGAATTTTTCCTAATCTCTAATCTAAATCTCTTGCAGTTTAAAGCCATTCCATCATGTCCTGTCACTAAATGTCCTTATAAAAAGTCCCTCTCCAGCTTTCTTGGAGGCTTACTTTAGGTACTGGAAGGCTGCTCTATGGTCTCCCTGGAGCCTTCTTTCCTCTGGGCTGAACAACCCCAGTTCTCTCAGCCTGTTTACACAGGAGAGGTGCTTCAGCCCTCTGAGCATCGTTGTGGCCTCCTCTGGACTCAATCCAATGGGTCCACATCCTTCTTACGTCAGGAGCTACAGAGTTGGACACTATTTCAGGGAGGGTCTCATGAGGGTGGAGGTAATAATGCCTTAGTTAAGCTTCATGAAGAAAAATAAACTACCAGTAGTGATGCCGAATCACTATTCCATTGTTGCCTTACCCAGTCAGCATTTTTTAGTTCATCAAGGTCCGTGCTGGATTCATCACTTGCCTCTTTGTCCATTTCCTGAATCTTCTTCAGGTTCTGCCAATGAAAAGGAAATGAGTCAATAAATGAACAGTGGCATTACCCTCAAGTAAAACTGAAGCTTAATTTTTAAGCTCTTGTATCATGTTGTTCAGGTATTCTACTGAATGTTCTATGACTTGAATAGCAATAGTGTAAAAGTTACTTAAAACACTATTTGAATATATTTCTCTTCCTTGGAAAGTTAACCTTAAATGCTGGGAACAAATATTAAGTTTTGAGTATGAAAGTACTTCAGATAATAACATGCTGGAGGAAAAACTACACATTAAAATGTTTATATCCCTAAATTTTTATATGCATAGAAGAAAACCTTAATCACTTATCAGGTCTGTTAAGCTGCAACAGAGAAAATATTACCAGCTTGATAAGGATTCATTCATACCAAAATTAATGCATGTTAAATTCAAGGCAGCTCATTTTTGTAGGAGAAATAAACTATGAGAAATCCTTTACACTGAGTAGTGACAGAATTGCATATACATATTGCAATTAATTCGTCTGTATAACATGGGCATAGATTCTGAAATATCAATAATAAAACCATGTGAGGAAGAGAAACAGATCTTTCAAGATGAAAACTGCTACTTATGAACAAGATCAGACCATGCAAATATGGAAAAGATGGTGTGCAAAGGGGCAAAAAAAAAAGCTTTCAAACCAACAAGAATATGAAAAACAATTAAAAGTCACAGCAGACCAAAGAACAGGCAAGCCTGAATACAGAGGGCTGTGGCTTTACACAAATTTTCTTACACACATCAACACCTGTATATTCAAAGGGATTTTTTTTTTGTTTACTTCTGTATTGAAATGTTTTGGAATCATCAGCAGTACAAGCAATTTCTCAGTAATCCACTTCACTTTTACGGAGATTTTTCCAGGAAATATTTAACAATGTTTAATTTGATCTGAATAAATATCTCTGAAATGGATATTTAAGTCCTCTGGTAACTACTTTTTTTTATTTTATGAGACTAAAGCAACAGGTCAGAGATCTGACAGACATATCTACCAAAAGTATTTGTATTTTTTAAGCACTTAAATTCTTCCTTTAATGGAATTGAACAATCAGTCTCAATTCGGCTTCCGAGCTTTCCAGAAAAAAATAAAAATAAACATACTTTAAAAAACTTTTTTTCCCCTGGAAGTAGTTCCTAAACTGCCAACATTTCAGTGTAAGAAATGGAAGCACTGGAAGAGTGCTTAACTTGCACATTCAAGAGTGCAAGCATCTGCCAAACCTGGCTGCAGAGACAGGACATGTGAGTCAGCCACCACAGAGGTTTTGGAAAGAGACCAGATGGGTTCTCTACTGTCTTATTTATATAAGTAATGCAAGTGCTTCAGTATCAAAGAAGAAATACTACCATTGCCCTACCAAAATAAAATACATAATTAGCAAGAAGACTCTAAAAAACCATAAATCACTCACACTAACAAAAGCAGATACACCATGGGACAATGTGGGAACATTTTGGCATGACTTGCAGCATCACAACAGGATACCCAGCTGGGAAAGAATGTCTTTATGGAAACTTCTGTTGGTGCTGGCACTGCGGTCAGTCTGACACTTACAGGCAATCGCCACACTCAAGGGAAAAATGGAAAAATGGAAAGAATGGGTAACATAAAGCCCTTGCTTATGTGTATTCTACTCTTCTGGTTTCTTCTTTTCTGTATCATATAGTTGGAGTAATAATTTCAAATACAGTACCTGCGAACTGTAAACTACTTTCTCCCTTGCAAACTGCTAACATCTCCTGGTAAACTGCAAAATACAACATCCGATACTTTTTCCTTTATCTCTTTGTAATCAAAAAGATAACTTCAGTAAATGGGCTCTCAACTGTCAGATTTGTTCCTCCTTCCCATACTGGAAGGTACACTTCAATTTTGTTAAATATTAACATATTCCAGCTGCTTAACCTATACCTCAGCTATTCAACAAGACTGGTGACAATCACCCATCTCAGCAACCGTGCTCCCTACCATACAGTTTATGGGGCTGGTTTATGCCCAAAGGCTGATGCTTTTGACTGACATAAATATTTCATGAAGCTAGAAGAGATTACAACCTGTTTTTCTTAGCAGTGGAAAATAAGAAGGGGGGAAAAAACCCACCCTGAGCAGCTAAAAGATCTTCCAAATAAGGCAAACATCTAATTGGTTTCTCTGGAACATAGCTAGAGGGGCAGTTCCTACCTGAGAAAGCACAGGTGTAAGTGATGCTGGCTACCACGCACCGGAGAGCTGCAGGAGCAAAACCTGCCAGCCAAGAGATGAAGTCTCTCCAAGGGCAGCTTTATGATCCAAATGAGCTGGTACTGGGACAGGCTACTGCCAAAGCTGGGCTTCTTTTACTCCCTATCCCTGTGCCGAGTGCTTGGCTGTGGCCCCGGACCTTTGTACACCTTGGTACCTGGTATTTTGTAGGGATAGTTCATTCCCTTCCCTGGCACCTGGCTCTGGCCCCTAAATGCAGCTCACTATGCAATTAGTGGAAAACAGCAGAAAATAAAGGAATTTCCATCATTACAGAACTAACAAAGCTTTGGAAGAAACCAGCACGTGCTCTATGCTTGCAGGAAGAGTTTAGGATGGCTGCTTTAACTCTTCTACCCCTGTCAGGTGCTGCTTGGGAAGGAATAAATTCACTGTGACAAATGATTATGTTTAAACCTGTAGACTAAATGGAACATTAGGGTTTCCCTCCAGCATCCCCAGCCAGCATCAGTGGGTTTTTGCCTCTGTTTCAACCATAAATTACAGAAACCAACACATAATATAATAGACCCTGTGTTCCAAAACCTGCAAGCAACCTCAGCTGCTGTTGCTGTAGCCACTTGCACTTACCCTTGGGACAATGGCTTAAGAAAAGCTATTACAGTATAATAAATACATGGCCTAAATGGATTTCCATTCCAGAAGGCAGAAATGTCTTAAAAGGGTTTTTCTAAATGATCCCAGAACCTCAGACCCATACCACAGACCAAACTGACCTATTACAGCCTGGGCATTCATTCAGGAAATAAGGGTTGGATGTGTAGGAAATGACTGTTTCAAGAGCTTTTGCTTTTTTTTTTTTTAAACCTTGGCCATTTTTTTCAAAAGACTGCATTTTGTGACAGAAGCTAGTAATAAAAATATCAAATGTCTTCAGACCTCTTGCTGCACTATTAAAAGCAGGCCCTTGATTTGCTGCTGCTGCGTGGCCCACATTTGAGATGTGCTCTTCTGTGCTCAGTGACAGATGGGAGTTTATGTAAGACTCTTGTCAGCACAGTGTCAAAGACTCCCTTCCATAAAATGCTTTCTAAAACAAAATGCTTTAATGAATGTGGTATTCTAGGGAATCCAGACCTGGACTTCGCCTCTCACCAACTGCAGAACACAGTCTACTGCAGTTCCCAGTTTATATTCTAAATTAGGAGTCACTTGTTCATTGATTAAATTGATTCTTACATTGCTATCTGTAAAACTAGCAAAACATTCTTGCACATCTAGGCTCAATTTAAAAATACATAATATGCACATATGGGAAAAACTGCTTTTATATACCTTCAGCTGTTCAACGTGGGTTTAAATTCCAAGGGCTTAGGCAGCAGGATTACTCCAAGTCTTTGAAAAGACCCAAAAACCATTTAATTCAAACTGGGAATAGGATCAGTTAAATCAGTCCCTGAAAACCTCGAGCTGATAGCAGACAAAGTTCTTCATGCATAGAGGTATGGGCTGATGCACTTTGCTCAGCTCTGGAGAGGGCAATAGTCACCATGCTGCTCAACATAACTGTGTAAGAAGAGGCAAAAAAACCCAAACCAAAGGCATATAACACTGATGGAGTCACAGTGCCTGCACCACTTCAGAAAATAAAACCAAATCGTCCCCTGCCCAGCAGCATTTTCCCTTATCAAAGGTCCTAAATTGAGGGATCAAACTGATCACAATGGAGCTGCAAGCCTGACGACAACACAGCTGCAAAAGTGGAGTCACTGGAGACCTGGAAGTGTAGGCGAAAGTGAAATTAAGAGCTGAAAAGTTTGTGAATTAGTTTATTTCACCAGCTGTGCTCTCTGGAAATCCAAGCAGCAGAGTATTTGACAGCTTTTAAAGTCACAAGACTTTTGAGAGTAACTTGGCTAATGACTCTATTTCCAAAATAAGTTAAGCATTAACACTGTTTAGGTACCTATTAACTACCTCCATTATCATATTTTGTACAAATAATACAGCAGTATAGCCACCTGACTTTTTTCATTGGCTGTTTTCCAACTGAATCTTTGTATGGCATGAAACTAGGAAAAAAGAAAGGAACAATTTCATTTCTATGCAGGTGCTTAATTAGAATTTGTATGTTTACATTTCATACAGATTAGATTGAAATATATCCAGGCAGACTGAAGGAATTATGTTTTTACATCAGAAAGGACAGAAATGAAAGGCAACATGTTTTAGAAGAACAGTACAAAGATGACCAATTGGGAGCTTTCTCTGTGTTCTACCAAAAGCCTAATTACAAGGCACACTGTGGATAATGAAATTATGGATGAGTTTTTGATGAGCATGGATTTCTACTGCAATTAGAGATGTAGGCGATTATAAAAATATACAAAATCTTAATTATTTTTGGAAGGAATATTAATTTTGATGCTCTAGGGTGTACATCAATCTCTAAAACTTTTTGAGATATAAGTCAAACCTACTGCAACAGATCTGCCTACTGCACACTCATCTCATATTCTATGCTGGCCAGCATCACATGGTGTTTTTTTAGCACTACCTGTGCCAGTTGAGGCGTTTATCACACACAGGTCTACATCCTACAGGCCAGCATCACCTTACCGGTACCACCCACAGAGTCACAAAGTGTCTGAGGTTGGAAGAGATCTCTGGAAGTCAGCTGGTCCAACCCCCTTCTAAAGCAGGGCCACCGAGAGCCAGTTGTCCAGCACCATGTCCAGGCACCTTCTGAATATCTCCAGGGACAGAGAATCCACAGCCTCCCCAGAAAATCTTTGTCAGTGCTCAGCCACCCTCACAGTAAAAACAGTATTTCTAGCTCTTCAGAGGGAACTCCTGCATTTTAGTTTGTGTCCATTGCCTCTGGTCCTGTCACTGGGCACCACCGAAAAAAGCCTGGTGCTGTCCCCTTTGCACTCTCCCCTCAAGTATTTAGAGACATTCATGAGATCCCTGAGCCTTCCCATTTCCAGACTGAACAGCCCTGGGTCTCTCTGCCTTTCCTCACAGGAAAGCTGTTTCAGTTCATCATCTTCCTGGCCCTTCCCTGGACTCTCTCCTTTATGCCAATGTCTCTCCTGTACTGGAGAGCCCAGACCTGGACCCAGCACTCCAGCTGTGGCCTCACCAGTGCTGAGCAGAGGGGAAGGATCACCTCCCTCAATCTGCTGGCAACATTCCTAATGCAGCCTGGGACACCACTGTCCTTCTTTGTAGCAAGGGCACATTGCTGGCTCGCTCAACCATGAAGTGCACATGGAACATAAACTCCAGGAGAAGGCAAGACCGGGCAGTAACAGGGAGCCAAAGGAGGACTAGGGCAGATATGCCTTCTACAAAGCAGGTTCACAATGTGGATACAGCTCTGGTGAATCCCCTGTCTGATCCAGAGCAGCAATTTTGCATTCTTTTGCTTGCATAGTCTCTCCCTGTCTCTCTTGGTCACACTTGATGCCATTCCTGAGCAATGTGTGTGACCTTTTCAGATACTCCACAGCAGGAACATTTGCTTTATCTCATGGACATCACTTATTTGTGCCTACAGTTCTGTCTATGGCCAGGTGCCACCAAAGGTTATGTCAATGACTTTTGGACGATCCTGAAAAAAGATGAATCTTTTCTTTTACATGGGTCCATTTTTAGCAGATATTCAAACTACCTTGTCCCCTGCCATACATGTGTGCATTTCCCTCACCTTGTGGACCATTTTTCCCTCAAAACAATTTTAAAAAGGGAGAGAATCCCTTTCTGCGGGATTTTCTTATTGCAATTTTGAAAGCTCACTTTTTGACATAAAAACAAGCTGTAAATGCTTAAACAGCAGGACACAAGAGTTAGGAGGTCTTGGCCCATCAGAAGACCACTCCTGGATAGCAGCAGATGGTACTTACAGTGGGTCTGCACCAAGGGCACCTTTCACAGAGCCTAAGCAGCATGCAGATGCTGCCAGGAAGCTGAAAAACACCCTAGTAAACTTGCAAAAATGAAACTTCACCTTGCCAAAAGAAAACTTCTAGTTGTTTACTTCTTTAAACTATTGCAACAGTAGTACCACATCTTTCTCGACTCTGTCCATCCTGTGCATCCACCACATGAAACAGTTCACACTCTTTAATAATGGAAGTACCATCTCCCTCTCTGCAAGTCAGCTTTACTGCTGACCTTTCATACACAGGGAATCAGACTGGAAATAACCATATGGCATCAATTATGTGACAAACTGCCTTAAACATTCTATCTGACATCCACTGAGATGATCTGAACAGCTCACTCATCGCTTCATCATTCCTGATTAATACACTCACCCAAATTCATGCCAGCAAAACCCTTTGTGAATCTACGCTCTATTTGTTACATGACAGATGATGTCTGGGGAACACGTGACTCCTCAGTATATATACTAGTATTAAAACATTTTACAACCTACAGACCTATCCCTCCTACCTACCAATCCATCCTTCTTGAAATCCTGGACTTTCAGAGTCCTGATAAGTTTTGATAGGGCCAAATTGAAAACTGCATCACAGCAATATTTTTTCCCTACCTCTTTCACAGTTTATTTCCCATCTAAACCTGTTCTGGGCTGCAGCATAAGGTAGGTCAGATTTAGTTCACCCCAAGCAAGTGAATTTCTGCAGATAAAAATTCTCCCTCTTCCACTACAGTGAAGCTGCCTGATGCCAAGATGATTTTTGCCTTTTCTTTTATATACCTTTTACATAGTTTTATGTATCCACAAGCATTAGCAAGCATACTTGTAATTCTTTAAGTCTGCTAACTTAGCATAGTTGTAGTGTTCTGTAGGGCCAGGAGACCAAACAGCCCAGAAGATGCACAGTCAGGAAACCTAACATCCTATGATCCTGGGGGGCAAAGGCCCCCTTCTAGAACATATTCTGTAAACCACAGATTGGCCCATCCAGGGGGGATCCCATGGATGTGCCAAAGCCCCCTTATTGGGTACCCTTGTTAGATGTGCTAATGTGTAAGGTCTGTAAATTGCATACCTGATTTACCGTGGGGGTGCACTGCAGCGCGTTCCACCTTGGCGAAGTGGTGCACCAATAAGGATCCTTATTAAAAATACTGAGGTAAAACCCCTACCCTTTAACCGTGTCTGGCTTTTATTTTCTAAGCCCAGGAAAAGGCATCAGCCTATTTAAGCACTTACTGACCAAAAAATATGGACCTCATATACCTGGGAAACAGATACCCAGATGCCACTCAGTGGCCCTAGAAGGGATCCAAGTAATTTCAAAGTATTTTTTATCCACAGGAAAGTTATTTTAAATAATTTCAGAGGATTCTTTCCCCTTTTCAGTGTTTTTAATTTTATTTTGATCTCATATCCACAACTGTGTCTAGGTCTGAGGGAATCTAAAAGAAGATCTCCAAATAAAGCTGTTATTTTTTTAAACAAACCAACAATTTAAAATTCCTGGCATCTTTGGTGTCAAACCCACAGTATTACACAGTATAATTTTTTCTTAATTGGAGCTGATGTATGCAACTTTTTTCCCCCAGTTCTCTGAGAACGCAATCACCACAAATCCATGACAACAAAATTTCCTTACTGAAGTATTCAGTGTTTATCTCCTTTATACCCATTTCTTATATGACAATAAGAAAAGGAAAAGAAAAAAAGGAATTTATTAGAAGAGTATTTAACTGTACTCCTCATGACTTAAGGTTCTGCTATGTATTTGCAAGACAGAAGAGCACGTAAACAATAGCACAGCTTTTACTGGCACAAACCTAACGTGATCATATGATCCCTGCTTGCCTCAAGTATAAACTATAAAGGTCATTTTAAAATGGTGCAACAAGAATTACAGCATTTCGGCTCATATTTTCTTCATACCTATTTTTTATTTTGTACACTATATTATTCTCAAAATTAAATACCTTCCAAATCTATAATTAGATAAAAGCTATGACCAAGGACCAAGCACATCATATACCCACAGTATTCGGATTCCAAAAGCTGCTTCCAAGACAATTCTCTTGGTAATTTCTTACATGCCTACTGAGGGACTGATCCAGAGCAAAATTAAATCAAAAGGTCAAAATTCTGGCCCTGGTTAGGTGCAGCAATAAAAGTCTTACTGATTCAGGAGGGCCAAAATTCCATCTACAAGGATTACTTCCTTTGACCTAAATGTGCTTTGAATCAATGCCTAATAGCCGGTGAGAGGCAAATGGTTTCTTTCATTTGGGATTAACTCATAGTACGCTCTATGGTGTGATCAGATGTTGTTGGGTTTTTATGCCCAATGATAAGGTGATTAAATAATTCGCAAATTCAAAATGCCTTTCCACTTTTTAAAATAATTTTTTTAAAGATTATTGTTAAGACATGATTTTAAGTGGTTATAGCTCACAATATTTTACTTTGACATTGACAACAGAGATGCCCTATCACTGCTTACTGTGGCCAAGGTGTTTGAGAACTATCAGAAACAAAATTCCTCCCTGGGCAGAAAGAAGAACTTCGAAGGTTTTATCTTTGAGCCTCAACATGGACTTTGCAACAGTTGTTGAGTGAGGTGTTTCTAGCACAGGTCCCTCAATTAATATACCCAGTAGTTAAAAACCAAGACGTGAAATGAATTATTTCAAGGTTTGGGAGACAGATTTAGCATGGAGATCTCATATCCTGTACCAGGGGCATTGGATGCAGATGTCCCATAACACAGGCACTTCAGAAAAGAAGTGGCTATTTAGCCCTGCTGACACTGTCAAAATTATCCTTGTATGACACTGCTTCAGTTTAAAAATTGCTTTCAGCTTGAATAGGACTGGAGAAGAAATGGAGATGAAATGTGACTCTGTGCAGCAGAAAAACATCTCAGAAGGATTCTCCCTCTTGGATGATGCATCTCACCCAGGAAGGAAGAGCAGCAGCCCCTTATGCCTCTGACTGTTCTGCATCTTCCATATCAGCGTGATAAAAGCTCTCTTGTGCTGCTCTGAGGCTCATCTGACCCTTTAATGAGCTGATGCAGATCATTAACCTGACAAGGAGTAACTCCTTTATTTTTTGTTTTGCTTGATATTTATTGCATTTGTTCCCTAGAACCAGAAGAAGGAAAACCGCGGGAGTACATGTGCGTGGGTGGAACAGCTCTGCCTCTTTCAGCAGCAAAATTTTTAGGTCAGCCTGTAAAATCTTATCCTGCTTTTCAGAGGTGCTGTAGATCTTGACTTACAAAAGAAAAGAAAATCCTTCAGGGATTTATTAAGGGAAAAAAAAAATTATGAAAGCATTGTTACTTGACAAGTTGGCTTTGGTGAAGAAACCAGCTTTGAGAAATGAGTTTCCCTTCCTGCCCTTCCCTTTACCCACCAGTTTTCCAACGTTACCAGCATCCAGACTGTTTTAATACAATTGTTCACCGGGCCACTCTGCAGGCCAGATCACTGAAACTATCTGCAGTAAATATCAACCTTAAAGTCACTCTTCAGCCAGACCCGTGAATTGCAGTGGTTCACAGGATGCCCTTTCAGCCAACGGTAACAGCCAAACAGGCAGTGAACATAAGCATTGTGACCTGAAGTGGAAATTTTTTCTATTTTTAAAGTTGGCCTGGCTGTGAAACCAATTTGACAGACAACAAACCAATCATACAGCAAAAGGTAAGAGAAGCTGTTGACTGGGGACAAAAAAATAGCAAGAAGAACCTCAGATAATTGTCAGCAAAGAGAATTCCCTCATGGGAAGGAGCTGAGGAAGAACAGGCAAAGCTCTGACACTTCATAACATCTCTGAAACACCAGAGGAGCTTTTAGACTCAAACATATTGCATACACACATGCAGGAATGGGTACATGTAAGCAGTGTGTTACCCTCCAAGAAAATCCTCTGTTTTACTCCCAAATAGACAAGTCACAACTAATAACAAATTCTGAGGGATGCAAATGGTTACAGGCCAAAATAGAAAAAAAAAACCTCAGCTGAGGAAGTATCCTCCCTGAAAACTACAGATCATCTCCTCAAGCATCTGACATTCCCTGCTGGCTGGGTAGAGAAGTGATTTTGTAAGCCAAATTCACAGGGTGATGAGCTCAAAAGCAGAAAACCTTCTCATATTGCTTACCTCTTTTGCACTTTTAATTTTGGCCAGGAAAGTGTAGAGCTCCATTGTTTCGGCAAACAGAGCCCGACACACTGCTTGATAGTGGTTGGGAGCCTCTGATCGGGTTGGCAGGTGGGCAGCACACAGCTAGGGAGAAAAATAAATAACAGGATCAAAACAGCGCCCCATTGCTTTCATTAATGCTACAGAGCATGAGATAACATGAAAGTGAACGCAACCGAATATCAAGGGCACAAGCATCCATGAGACATTTCAGCTTTGTCAGAAATTGGAGTGCATTTTCTAAACATTATGGTCCTATTTGTTTTATGAGAAGAGCACTATAGGAATATTAAGGGGACTGGTTGACCATGTTCTGGAAAACCAAGACATGGCCTTTCCATTAAAAAAAAGAAAAAAAAAAAGGACACCAGAATTCAACATGGTTGTCATAATTGTGAAAACTTGCAGTAGCAAATTTTGAGAAAACATACTTAATTCAAACCAGCTTTAACAGTAAGTGTTGTTTAAGTATTCCGATGAATATGTATCTCTACCAATTTGTGAAAGGATGGAAGGCGAAGCAAGGAAAAAGGTACAGTGTAATCATCAAGCGGAAACTCTGATCAGATTTATTTCAAGCAGCACAAAGATTTTAAAAATCAGCAAGAGCTATGGAAGCACAGGCTTATTGCTTCACCTCAGACATTCATGAACATTTCCAAACACAGGCAGTTAATGCAAAGGAACACTGACAGGTGTTTCCATATATGCTAAACTTACAAAACTCTGAAAGCCTACTCAAATCACTAATAATTATTCACAATTACTGATGAACAGTCAGTCCAGCATTGCTTTTAGAGTAAAACAGGCAGCTCCCGTTTCCAACAAGAGAAGTTTCACTGAAACCAGCCTTTACATTTCAAACTGAGAACCTGAATGGTATGAGCAACATGCAGCTTCACGAACATACCATGTTCATGGAAATATCAGCTGAAAACAGACAGAATAAAATAACTTGTGAGATTTGTTTCCTAAATACTTTCAAATTTAAAAAATCCCAAAGCTGAAACTTGAGTATCCGTATCATGTATCATACTCATGTATATATAAAAATAAACAAAGCCTTAAAGGCCTTAAAATTTGTCTTGTTTCTGTGGTTGCATAGAAACTATTTCTCATATATATAGCTACATTTGGATCTCCAGAACTAAAGCTTGAGACAAAAGCCTCTTTAGCAGAAGAGCCCTTAATTAGCCTAGTAGCATACTTGTCTAAATCTCTCCTGTTACTACAGTGAATGCAGTGGTTACAAGGGGCACGATGCACGTAAAGCTCAGGCTGCTTTTCCATGTTGCTTTCCATTTGATATAAATCCATACTGCCACTAAAAGGTGTGGTCCTGTGGCCTCCAGCTGTACGAATCCACGGATGCCCTTATGCTGGCACGGGAGTTCATGCCCTAACTCAGGGAGGATTACCCACCCAGACAAAAATTAACAATGTGAAGGAAGTGGAGCAGGAGACAATTACTGTTCATGGCACAGGCACACACACAGAAGTGAAGGCAAAAAGGTGCAAGGAGAACGTGCTGCCAGGGTGGGAAAAGGGAGGAAGGGCTGAACAATTGTGTTTGGGTACAGTCAGATTTAGAGTGGCTCAATCTCACTGACAAGTTGCTCTCTGAGGCCATAGGCCCCTTGCTATCTTTTATTTCTTCCCATTAGAATAACAATACAGAGCTCAGTGATCAGATTTGGCCAACTCCTATGATAGACTTTTACAAGCACCATTTGGACCCCTGCAATATCCTGTTCTGATTATGTACCCCTACGTATTTATCTCCTTTTAGTTGTAAAAAAGAATATACATACAGAAAGTTTATATATATGTGTGTTTATATTTTTATTCCTTCCTATACATTTTCCTTCCATGTAGGAAATGCAAGGCAGCCATGTTCATGAAACTGCCCTTCAAATTTTATGCTGTTTTACAGTGGATGGCCAAAATTTTCTTACACTCTTCAAATTTATTTCTGGATAATCACGAGGACGTATTTGACATATGTGTCCCTTTTTCTTCCCACCCTCCTGCTTTTTTTCCTTTTTCGTCCCTCCCTTTTTTTTCTTTTTTTCTCCTTTTCTTTTTTTTTCCTTTTTAACAAATCACATTATCTCCTTTGCAGATAAAGGGAGGAAAACCAAAACAGATGCACGCCTAATGTGTACAATAGTGATAACACATACCAAAAAGATAGAATCCACTAAACATTTTCCTAAACTTAATGAAAATATTAGAACATTAGACCAAATTCTGAGTATGGTTGTGTTCTTTTTTCTCAGTAATGAATCATGTCCTTACTTGCCTTACTATGTTTTCATCTTCTGGTTATTAATTATAGTACAGATAAAAGGGTTTCATTCTAAAATACACTACTTACAAGAATAAAAATAATAGCAACAGCAATTTTGAAAAAGGTCATAAAATGGTATAAGTCTTCATAGCTGAGAATAAAATTTTATTATTACACAGACTGCACACAGGTTCTTAAGAACCCTTTTTTTCTTTATTCGGAGGCATGTTAATTAGAAACAATTTGCATCAAATATTGGGAAAGTTAATGAAATGCAGCGATGACAAGTTCAAGCAGGGAATGGTTGTAATATTGATTCTATTATTGAACACAAAGTAAAGCAAAAAAAAAAAAGGCTACTGCTGAACTTAAGTTACTAAAACAACAGCAACTAAATAAAACCTGACCATTTGTTTTGCAAATGTTAGGCTGCAGGTATTAAAAGAAGCCCAGCAGCTCCTACTAACTTTCATGTTCTGAGAAATCAGTCTCTGAGTGATCTTGTATTATGTGAAGATGCATTACATAACAAAACTCCTGGTGGTAATATTAAGTCAAATGACTTAACATTATTTTTTTGGATTGGGGAAGGTAAGCCTGAAGAAAAAGGAAAATGTAAACAGGACAGACTGATTTTTCCCCCTTCATTGTAATATATTGTACTTGCACATTGGTTCAGAACGCCTGACAAGCTATAACTTCTGCATGAAAAAATAACACAAAATCTAGGCAGGCAAGGCAAATCAAGCATGAAATGTCACTTCTAGCCTGAGTTCAGGATATTTATCCACTTAAAAAAACATTAAAATTAAGTTTATGGTAGCAGTGTTTGAAAAGCTATGTTACTGTAACACACAACAAAAATCCCAGTCAGAATGTTTTAATAACTGAGATATGAAAGGACAGCCACCTAATAAACTCCTCCTCTTACCATGTCATAGTGGCTACGGTGCAAGAAGTATTAAGGTCATATATGCAGTCTTTTCCAGTCATTTTGAGGTTGTATGCTTATTCTGACACTTGCTTTTTCATCCCTCATGATACAACTTAAAACTACCCTAAGGGGAATGAACTTGAACAGTGCCCAGAGCTTAATACAACGGCTGTTTGTTCAGCTTCCAAGAAGTCTCAAAAAGTATGGCTCGAAACAGATTATGTGGTCTTTGCAAACTGGTGAAATAATAAAAATATTATCAATTACTGAAACATTAACTAGCTCAGTCTGTAAATATTTCCATTCGCAATCACTGTGAAGAGCTGGGATTTTTAATTTTTTTTTTCTAACTGAACCTATCCAAAACCCCAGCTTGACCCAAAGCATTCAATCTTTGCTTAGATCACTAAGAAGATTAGAGGCTGTTTCCATCCACATCCAGGGTTCACAGGAAAAAAAGGCATTATGTAAATATCATAGCCTTGCCAGCTCCTCCAACTTCATCCTCAGTTGACTAGGAAACAGGGTGCACCAAGCCAAAGCAGCGCTAACAGGAATGACAATTTAACCATCTGAAGAGATCAAACAGCATTTCTTGCATTTGTTTGAACACATTCCAGCAAGGCCTCCATAAAAATTACAAAAAATACAACTGACTCACCCACTAAAATGCAGGTAAGTTTTGCAAAACCTTTCTGGCTAGACAGATACTGGAAGCTTCATCAAAACACCTGGGCTGCTGGAATCAAGATTTCAGAAGACAAAAAGTGTTTCCACTTGTAAACATCTTGGGCAGAGGGCCTGTATGAATGCACCACAAAGAAGAAAAGGATTTCTTTTTCCCATGGGCCACAAAGACAGGCCATTGATATTATGCAAAACATATTACCAGCCTGCAAATGCCAGGCTTGTTAAGTGCTTTGAAAGCCTTGGAGTATTAACAGAGACTTAAAAGATGTACTTTTTCTTAAGCAACAAGAAGAAATTACTTTAACCAACAGATCACTGAACATGCAACTGTACTTGGCATTTGCCTCATCCTTTGCAGTATGGTACTGCAACAGGTTCACAAAATAAAACTCAGCTTGAGACGCCTTTTCAAGTCAAGGCTATTTTCTGAAAGATTTTATCTCCAGGAAGATAAACTAGAGTTTATGATTGGCTTTTTTTTCCCATATATATCCTTTTTCATATGAATATGAACTTCAAGGAGCCACATGCCTTACCACAGAAATCTTACCAAGACAGTACTTGCATATTGGTAAAACTCAACCAAGCATTTTGCTTTGCTTTATTATCCAGAATAACATTGAGGGATGGGCTGTTCACAGGAATAAGTGTTTTCTCATGAGTTTGTAAGATATTTCTGCCTGCTAGGACCACACCTGTTCACAGTACTCACGACTCAGGCACAGTACAAGTTTTGAGGTGGTTTTCACAACACTTGGAAACAATTCACCTGCCTCCCAGCACTTTCAGAGCTGCTCTCTCAAATATTCCAGGCAGAAATTTGCCCCTGGCTCTGCTACTTGTAACTGCAGTGGGCCAAGGACTGCCTGATCCCTCTGCTAAAGGATTCTAGGGGAATACTACTGAGGAAAGACTGCAAGAAGATGGGGATGGGAGCAGAGTTAGCTATTAATCCACAAAATAATTTAAAAGAAAATACAGAAAGTTACTTTTCACCTGCAAATATTTGGTAACTTTTAAATTGATATTTTAAATGATCTTTTGCAAGTGCCATGGAATGTCCAATTGCTTGACATGTGAGCTCCTAGTGAATTTTGCATGCTGCAAGGAAAAGGTAGGTTTTGTGGAAATTGAAGCAAATTGCTAGTACCAAGCACATCTACCTCAGTATTTAAGTGTTGTCCAGCACTCTGCTAAGGCCTTCCCTCGTGCTGGTATTTGTTGTTTTGATCATCACTTTGGGGTGGACAAGAGCAGTACTACACAGTTCTCTACTTTCACAATTTCCAAATTTAATGCTTCAAGTGATCCTCCTCATAAGATGGCTTAATAAATACAGTCTACTGATTTTCCTTTCTAGTATGAAACGGCAAGTGCAGCAGCAAAGCTATGGCATTTAACAATAACAGGTATAATTTGATGAAATAGTGGCCTTGGTTGGTTCTCTCTTTCAAGACTGTGACAAGGAGACAACCAGGTAGCTGCTGAAATTAAAGCCAAAACTGCAAATGGGAATTAGATGATGCAAGGATTGAAAACAGTGCTTTGCATAGGATCTTGATCCCTAAAAAAATGTCCACTTGTCTGTATCAGATAATCATCATCATCATCACTAACAACGCTCTGCTTTGCAAAGTCTAAGGATTAAAGGCCTTGAGCAAATTATTTATACGTATGCTGAAATGTCAAACAGGAATAGACTAACAAATGTTTACAAATGCCCTCCTGAGTCAAAACTTAAGTCAGCATGGAAGCAAAGTTGAAAGACGCTCATCATGTGGGTAGACTGTGCTGGGAAATGCTGTTGTGTGGTTTCGTATGCTGTCGTTGTTTTAGAAACACAAAGCAAAACACACGGATTCAACAGCGTTGAGGATGAGGTGCACAGCTAAGGACTCCCTTCCACTATTTTCTCCTGAACAGAAAATCTGTCCCGACACTGTTTCCTTCAGGTACCAATTGCACTGAGGTGCTGAGCACCATGATTCATTTTCTTTCTTAAAATCTTAACACTATACAACTATTTGAAGAGTCTTAACTACTTTTCCATGCTATTAGACTGAATTTAAGCAGTGATGAGAATCTTGATATAATTTCAACAGACTGCAGCTGCAAGAATAACACCTCACTGAACTGTCCCATAAACTTGAACCTTATCCCACAACAGACAATTAAAGGAGAAGACAATTTGTAATCAGTTACATTTATATGATACCATCTTTAGGTAAATGACTGTTACAAATATTTAACATAATTACAAACACTTTTGAAAGTACTTAAACCTTACAGTGGTATTAGGAAAAGGAAAGCAAACTCCAGTATACATTACTGACTACATCTCAATTTTTAAGCCAAATCCTGTATTTTTCATGCTCAGTGAACCCTGTTCTCACCCATTATTAGCTTTCTAAGAATGAAGACCTTGACTATCAAAACAGACTTTAAATGAAACCCAACCTATGGGTTTTTTTGATACAATGATTATTTCCACTGGACATTTTGATGTTAAGTTTTCAATGACTGACTAATTTTATGTGCTAGTGCAGATTTCTTGACAAAGCTCCATTTGTATAAATTCTCATTTCTACTTGAAAGCTACTAGGGTATTTTTACCCCTCAAATACAGCCCCCTGCATACAGCTGTTTCTGGATTATGTGTTAGGTGTATTGTTACACTGTCTTTACACAGTGGACTAACAACATCCTGCTTCTCAAAGAGACTTGTTTCAAAAGAGCCAATTAAGTGAAAACCAATTCTGCATTCTCTCTTAGTTTCAGAGAAACTGTGCTCTGTTGTTTCTTAGCAGAATAATGGAGGAATTAATAATATAAATATGCAGTAATCTGTATTTGCTAGCTCTCGTTCTTTGACTATTCAATGGAACATCAATGGGATTATTCATGGGCAAAGAAGAAAACCTACCATTGATATTTTCCCCATTTTTTTTCCATGAAATGTCAATCCCTGAAACATTTAGCAAAACCACTAGGTAGGCTGTCAGCAACAACTGTTTTCTAAAGCTCCCTGCTTCACAAGAAGACAACAGCTCATTGGGCAGCTCTCATCTGTACCACTCAGGCATCTGCATTTCATGCAGGAACAGCAGAGTGAAGGATGAGACAGAGGCATCTGGGTAAGAAAACCAGCTTCAAAAGCAGCGTAGAGGCGTAGATGGGAAAACATGATAAAACTGGATAATTAAAGGAGAAGGGGAGTGGCTGTGCATATTCACAGGGCTACCTGTAGTTATTTAGCTAACAGCCCATTAAGCTGCGGAACCACCCTTCACATTATTAAATAACTTAGACCTGAACAACTGCTAGCAAAGAGCTGCACCCCTGTAATGCCATTTTGTATGGTTGTCTGCCATGTTGCTCAGGCCCTCCTTAGGGCTGGAGGGTGCCTTCTACTACTGCTGAACCACTGCTTCTGTTCAGGAGAAGAGAGGAGAGTTGGTTTTGTACCAGGATGGTTGGCATACACAGCAGAGAATGAGGGCAGGATGGAACCCTTCTTTCTTCCCCTCTCCCCAAGACCCCACACAAGCAGACAAAGCAGCGATTACACGCAGGCTGCTGCTTGAAAAAAAAGCAGAGTATTTCGGAAGAAACAGTAGAAAATAGTGAAGTGTTCAAACAGTGTAAACGAGAAAACAATTTTATCAAAAGGTACCATAAAATGTTGGGGAATGACTCTCAAATCAGAAACCAAATCACACTGACACACACAGGAAAGGAAGGTGAGAGTACTGCAGAAAAGAGGCTGTATCTCTCAGCTTTTGAATAAGGCACATCAATCTCATCACTATACAGCTCAGATGTTTGTATACATTCTAACTGAGAGACAATATATTAATGTAAGGCAGTTTATTCATGAGCCACTTAAAATCCAATTAAAATATATCAACTAAAATAAAAACATGCACTTTCCTTGGCAGCATTCACACACAAAGCTTTAAAGTGTATGTTTGTGTGGGAAGCTTGTTTGTTTTTATGTAAAGTGCTGAAACTTCTCTCAGTAGGCATAACAATAATAATAATTTGCTTTCATGTTTTGTCCTGAAGCATGACTTTTTATTCCTGTCCAAGAAAACAGATATCCAGCTGCATAACCAAACAGACAGCATTACTAAGCATAACAAGTTTTTAAACTTCATTCCCAATGAAAAAATCAAGTAACTTCTAACCAGTCTCATTTTCCTTTCATTAGACCTCTGCGTATGGAAAGCTATTCTACTCCTTTATGTATGCCCACTCCTTATTTGTAGAACCTTTGTCAGGGAAATCGGGTCTTGGAACCCTGATTGCATGAAAAAGGCCTACAGAAAAATTCCTTCTCTTCTTCTTCTAGGCAAGTATGCTTAACACTTTCCTCTTAAAATTTATAGCCACTGAATCTACATTGCAATTGTCTTATCAAGCATATCAGTTACATAAATGTCAAACATATGCCACTCTAAGATAGGGATGAACAAAATTATTTAACCCACAATTTATTGATTAAATTAAGTAAATTTGATTCAAATATATGTCCTTGCTTATTCAAACAGAACAGATACCAAATAAATCAGAACTTTAAAAGTGTTATTTTCTCCTCAGTTCCCTCTGTTTGTAGTGGTGCTGCCCTTTTTTGTCCTCTTCCTTACACACTTCATTCCTGGAAATTATCTCCAGCATGGTAATTACTAGAAATTGAATTACCTGCAGCCGATGGCTTTGACATACTCCCTGTACATAGGTGGGATTAACCACCTGTAGGGACTGCAGATGGTGTTTGCACTGCCCTGAACGCTCAGAGGCTCGAGGGGAAGACAACTTTGCTGCTTTGCTTTGCCTCCACACATTTCTTGCCAATGGCAGCATCAGGAGGAAAAGCACCACTCTGTCAAGTATCCAAGGCCAGCTCATGTATCCCAAACCGTGCTGAGTCTGCACTGTGGGGACTGTAGTTGTGCTGCTGGGGCTCTGTCACAGCCTTGTAGTCCATGCCTGCACACATTCTTTCTCCCTTGTGATATTTGGAATTATTAATGCTATTTTTGTCACTGCATCTGAGGTCAATGCAAAGCCCACTGGGCTGGTCAGGAATCTTTTCTGATATGGAGCATAAAAAAATTCTGGATCAAAGCCATCACTGACCAAATCACATTTGATGCTACAGCATATTTTTCCCCAATCTGTTGGTCCATTTGCACTTCTATCTACTCTAAAGATCTTGGTCTCCATATGTACATTTAGGATAGACAGATGAACTATTAAGCATCTTGCAGTAATTGACAATTTTCTTGAAATCTTAGGTCCTGAACTCAGGAATAAATATGAAATATAACATTCATTAGTGCTAATTAAGAGATTGTGAATATTCTAGTACATTTTAAAGGCTGACTTCTTTCTCCAATCTTAAAATATATTAGTTTTCTCACATCATGACTTCTTGAAGGGGAGAGCACTGAGTCTTTGCTTCCAAAAAGATGAACGACACAGACCTCAACACAAGATGGGAACCCAAAGATGGAGAGCAAGAGAGATTGTCTCTTGCTAATAAACTAAATACAAGAACATTTCTTCCTCTTCCCTAGGGTTTGGCTGTTCTAACAGTTATCTTGTTCATTTCAGAATATGCCACATGTAGAAGGAGGCCAACCCATGCACCTGGGCTAATTTCTGACTGCAAAAACAAGCACAGTTTGTTATATTTTCAGATAAACCTACTTATACTTTTAAATGCTGAGCATTCTTTTGGAAATGAATTTACTTGGGCACTCAGAAAAAGATGCACTGGAAAACATACACATAGTTTAAAGTATTTGAAGAATCTTTTCAACCCTCATTATCCTGCTTTTAAATAGCATAAAATAATTTTGCACTTTAGGTTATTTCAACCACATCAGATAAGTCTTACCATTCTTATCTGAGAAGGAACCTTGGAGTAACAAGTATGTTCCTCAGTAAAAGGGATGTGTCCTCAACAGAGAATAGTTCAGGGAAAAAAAAACCAGCAAAAAACCCCAACAATAAAAAAACCCACACACCACAACCCAGCTACCAGTCACCTCTTCATCAAAATCTTATTATCTGAAGGGAAAAAAGAGAAAATGGAGGGAGGCAAACCATTTTTCTAGTTCTCCAGTCAAGTGCTGCATGACTGCGTTGTTTTCAAACACAGCTCTTAAAATAATTAAACTATTTTGTGCCAAGTACTCTAAGGACCTACACCATAGGTAATTATTTACCTGTTCTCAGTTACACATTATGAAAGATATATCTCTACAAGTCAGGCAGGAACTCCCAGCTCAGTTCTTCAACTTCAAAGCTACCTTTAAAACCTCTGGCACCTGCAGAGGCATCTGCTACATGTCCATTGAAATAGATGCTTTTACATGATAAGTCTATCAATGCCTTCCAAAGCAGAAATATAAAAGGAATTAAATCTCTGGAAGGTAATTAATACTGTCGTGACCTCAGTCCATGCAGAGTAAGGTTATCAAAAGGGTAATCATGGTAGAGCACTCTCCTGCATGCACTCAAAGACCAATTGTTACTCTTGGAAAACTCTTTTCTGTATTAACATTTTTCGTGATAAAGCCACTTTTGAAGGCTGACAGTCAGGGCAGTTATATCTTTTAAAAAACCAAGACTTTAGAGCAAAGTACAGTAACTAGAAATGCAAGTATATACATCTATTTCAAATGTTGCTACCTTCAACAAGATGAAAGCCAGTTTAACATCAACTTCATATTGAACTTTATAGCAATGGATAAAGGGGCATACCTAAGACATTGGCAAAGGGCCTTAACTGGAGTTAGTTGACAGCTCTGAACTGAATTTAGGATGTACCACCACATCTACCAAGAGTCTGGTGTAAAACTGATGAGTGTTAAAGCTTACAGATTGTTCTGTCAGCAAAGATAACTTAAAACATCACTCTCTTGTCAAAAAGCCCCAAACCGTTTCTAAAGGACTTTTTGCCAGTATGCTTAAGTATACATCAGTGTCCCACAAGAAAGATGGCTTCAAGAGGAATCTGGGGGAGGCAGGGAAGGCGAGGGGCTCAGTTCCCTCAAACTCCGCATCATACCAGCAAGGAGCTGCCAAGAAACCACTCTGCTCGCAGCACCTTCATTAAAAGGCCTAGATAGCTGCCAAATTACCCTCAAAGAGAGGTATTACCCTTTATCTGCCAGAGTGGTAAAGAAAATTAATAATCCTTTTATTGTGGTAGGCATGTAAGACAATAGAGGTTTGTGGGGGGTGTCTAGTTGTCTTGCTGGTTATCTCCCCTCAGCTGCTTGCTGCCCTGCACCCAGGCACAAGCAACGCCTGCCTGGAGATTACACACCTCCTGAGTTTCACCTGCACAGCAGGAAGTGTCCTGCACACAACAGAAACACCCGTCCTGTTTTACCTGCTCGCTTGACCGTAGAGCCAGGCTGGGGGCAGGTGGGTGCCATCCATCCCCTGGCCACCAGGAGAGCACCTTGAAGGAGCTGGCACGTTCCCTCTCTCCCTCTCCAAGGCAGGAAAGCAAACCCAACTTGTAGAGTTCCGCGGTATGCTTTTTTGCTTTTTAAAGGTTTCTGGTATGGACAGATTTCAGCACTTCTGCTGAAGGTGACGCCATGAGGCCAAGTGCCTCTGGCAACCAGACGTCACTGGAAAGTCCCCGGAAAAGCGCCTTGGCTCCAAACACATTGGGCACCATTACCAGGGCAAGAAATGGCAATGAACACCCTCCTTTGCTCACCGGCACACTCAAATGTGAAAAGGACTGACATCACCCTTTTGAAAGGAGCACAGTGGTTACTTTCAAAGTAAAGTTGACCACATGTTGACCTCCAGTTACATTGCCCAGAATGAAAAATCAGGACAACTGTTTAAGACACCAAATGACATCACTTTAACTAATGAAACCTGTCTATCAGCATAATTCACTTAAACACTTGTCACGTTCAAAGCTGCTTTAAAATTACTTTGAAGGGATTTACACGAACTGTCCCCAGCTTTCTTCATCAAGCTAGGGTACAAGAATCCCTTCACTTTCTATATGGGTTTATAAGAAATTAAACACAAGGGCAAACACAAGGACAAAATTAACTTACTAAGTATTTTTATTTCCAAATGTGTGTTGCTTAGAAAATATATTCCTTATTTTTTTTTTACCTCTGAGCCATTAAAAATAGTTTTAAGTGTGACATGCTGCTTCTGTCCAGACATGAAAAGACTTATTACATCTTGCTAATATGGGCCGGAACTTCAGTTTTTTCAATTGTTTTTTTAATATCACATGCTACCACAGAAGATTTTTAAAAAACAAATCCTGTAGCTCACTTTCTTCACTTAACACTATCATGTTTTTAAATATCACCTTACAATCTTCCCTTTTTAAAAGGTTGATTAAGGATAGTGATATCTTACATCTAGCTATGTAAGTATATGTGACTGTATAAAATACATGTATGGGGGCTTGTTACATATAGTATGATGTAATGGACTGGTAGATGTGAATTGATTAGAAGAGACCAGCTCATAAAGAGATTTGGCTTTTTGAGAATTTGCTGTTTTAAAGCAAGTGTTGGACTTAATGCTCACATCAAGAAATCTTGGCATGCCAAAAAGGAAAAACAAATACAATTGCTCATTAGGACACTGTCCCAAGTCCAAGCCTGCTTTGTTCTAAGAGAAGGCAAAAAAACCCCAAACCTAGCCAACCTGCCCCAAAAAACCCCAACCACAGAACTCCCTTTTGGCTTAAATCACCCAAAGTATCATGTTCTTCCCTGCCAACATGAGTGCAATAACTACAAAACAAACGCCTGCTTTTTCTAGTGCTTAAAATCAAGTTTCTAGTCTCCTTCTCTGAGATGCAAATAGATAAATAACAACAAAACAAAGGGTTTTGTTCTCTCTTCAGGGCAGAGGCAATAAAAGGCCTCTGTTTTCCATTCAATCGCGCTTCCGAAAAGAGTCTTCCTAGTGCCTTCCTTACAGGCTTTACACAAAGCGAACCAAGAGCAGCGTATGAAGCTCTGCCACTGCGTGCAGCTGCCTGCCCTCAGCACAATCCCTGAGCTCCCTGTCCTGCTCAATCCCTCAGCTAAATATTCCTCCTTAGAGGGTTTAGTTTGGGTCTCCAAACAACAACTACTCATGGCTGCTACTAAGCGCTGCCAGTTTGCTTTGCCTCCTCACATAAAATTCCCAAATCCCCATGCCTGCTATCTTTCTATAGCATCCAGGCTGCCCTACGCCTTCCCTTCAGTAAATGCTCTGCCAAGCTCAGTAGATTCAAGGAATTTATCTCTTGGGACCACTTTATTATTAGTTGCACAGATTAATGTGAGTTATCAGAAGGGCTGCTAGGTTAAAATCTTCAAATCATTCTCCACAATTCCATATACCCGACTCACATACGCACAAGCTTTGGGATGTATGGCCCAAAGTTTGCAGCGAGGGAAACCTTAAACTACATCAGAAATGCACTGAAGCCATCACCCAGAAGAATACTGCTTTTCCCATTGGGTTATTTCACTAAAAATATTTACAAAAAGATCACTTAAAACACACTCAGGGCCATGCATCCTGTGGACAATAATCTTTTGAAAGCTACCCCTCAGGAGTGCTTCAGTTACAATACTATTTAAGAATTTTGTAACTACATGTTTTAAAAACAAAAACCTACTGTAAAAAACCTTTTACTAAGAAGTGCAAAACATGCCCTATCTTCAGACCAATCTTTAGGATAAATATGATATCTTGCTATTTAGATGCAGATTTTCAGGGGTCAGCACAGTCTAGCAGATACTGTTTACTTCTTTGTATCAAATGGCCTTATCTCACTTAAATATTTTTCTAAAATACAGCATGCAACAGTACACTAAGCAAAGGGGAGCAGAAAACAGCATAATGGGAGCTCAGTAGTCAAGAGCATACTAAAAAAATCACACAGATAAAAGAGAGAGATTATTATTTTGGACAATTAATGGTACTTTTAAATCAATTCTATGAACTTTCCTCCAAATGTTTAATTTCTTTTTATACTGTTATTGGCACTGAAATAAATGCACCAAAAGAAACTTCGCCTCAAGCCCAAGGCTCCCTATTGAATAATTCAAAAGCAAGAAGATCACAGTGGCTTAATTAAAGGGCCCTCCCACTGTTTCTTTATTTTTCCCGTGTTGCTGTTACAGGACAATATGACTCTGTAAGGAATTAATTTTGTAGCATCTATGCTGCTTCCATTTTCTTTGGCAATGCAATTATATCATTATAAGTGACTCTGGACTGGCAATATTGACAACTGAAATGCACATAGTTTTTTACGTAACTGTTACCAGCAAGATAAACTTCTTGGCACACTCACATTCAGTGATTTATGTCCTGGTAAGAACCAGAAAAGGCAAAACTTTCACAGCCACTTTTCCTCTTAACTTCTCTCCTGAAAAGGCTGATGGATTGTGAGGCTCTAGCACCTCAGAGAAGTCAGAGACTCCACAATTCATAGCGGACAAGCACTTGGAGACTCTGCCATTGGACCTTTTCTTTCAGCCTGGAAGGCATAACATGTTTTCCCCCAGCGAAATCAGTCAGACTAATTAAGAAGTTCTCTCCCACCCCATAAATCCTGCTTCTCTCATGCCTGTAGAGCCGTAGAGCTACAAGAACACCTCCACTGCCCGTTTCAAACAAGAGCTGCAAATACACAACATAAAAACTGCAGAAAAAAGTTCATCTGCTGTTTCAAACACGGTCAGTGAGTGCAGCTATGGGGAATCTGCAGCACATAATACTACATGAGAAAACTGCCCATCAATTTTGCATGTCACCATTAGCTCACCTGTCTACTAGAACACGTACCACACACATAATGTAAGTAACGAGGCAGTTCTGGGAAGCTACACTGGATATTCCCTATGGCTTATCCCCTATGGGATGCTGGCATTACATAGAAATCAAACACTTGTACCTTACAGACATGACAGAAAATGTCATGTGAACCTGTGTAAGAATGGCCTTCACTTTTAAAGTAGCTAAAGGAGCCTGCAGAGATAAATAGCTACCGGCAACACCACAAACATCCAAGGCTGCCAAGTCTACATGGGTGGAAACGATTCTGACAAGATGAACCCTCGCCAAATCCTAATGTAAGACAAGCTGCTGTCCTGGCTAATTTTTCTGAGCAGATCTACTGCCTCTACCACACTGACAGTGAATCTGAAAAACCCATCGCGGCCTTCTGTGCACTTATCAGTTTTAACACCTGGAGAAGAGGAGTGGTTAAGAGTTGGAGAGGGAGACTCAGGCAGATCCCTCCAGCTTTGGCCAGGTCAGGCAGCATTGCTTTGCTGAGTGCTGGAGTTAATCTGTAGGGCAGAGAAGATATGGGTCCTTCTTGTAATAGTGGCTGTGCTCTTCTCCTGCTTTGTTATGGGTCACTACAGCTTTAGTGTGTTAATTGACCATTAGCCTGATTTCCAGTCATTACTTAGAATTTCAAATTAATCTGATCAAACAGAACATACCTTGTGAAAGTAAACACTCATTGATCTACTTCAGTCTCCAGGGTATATTTTAGGCAGCACAGGCTCACACAGATTCTTTGATACTTCAGATGTATAATTTCTAGCAGAATGCTCTGCACATTTTAGAACTTGTATGTTTTACTGGAGCTCTGTCGTGACAAATTCTGCCTTTTATGCATTATGGGCCACCATTACCACCAAAGAATCCTTCTACTTGCACTAAAATATGGAACATTATTTTTACCCCTGTATAAATTATTTATAATAATTACAGCATAAAAGAGACAGGGGGAAAAAGTCCCTGCCCTACTGTGCCTCTTTTAGATGCATAAGGGCCACACACAAATTTCAGGTGTATTCTAACCTCCCCATACATAAAAATAATCTGAACACCCCATCTGTGTTTCCTGTTTTTGTTGGACAACTCCTTGGATTCCTCAGACTATTTTAGACCTTAGACAGGTTACAGCAGTATAATTATGTGAATTATGGGTACAGAGGTTTTTAACCAGTGTAGATGTGCTACTGTGAGCCATAAATCACTGCAGAAAAGGTCGCTTGGTTTTGTCTCCCAGCCTGGAGTAAGACACTCCAGTCTACCTAAGCCCACACTGATGGAACAAATGTTTCCAAGAATAATTAAAGTAAGGAAGACAAAAAGTTCTTCTTTTTAAATGGAAAGACTGAAGTCTTGAGGGACAACTTCCTTGCAAGTACATCAGGTACAAGCCTTCCACACCAAAACTCTATTATTATTTTTAAATACTTTTATTTTAATACCAGCAACATGGAGATATTGCTCATACGTTACAAACACTCAAACATGCAGAGAGACACTCCTGCTTTATTTTGCACAGTCTGTCCTCAGCTCAGCTCTGTGGGCCTGCACAGTACAGGAGCTTCAAACGCTGGCTCCTGCCATGACTCAGCCAGGAACACTGTTTACTCTTCAGCTGCACCTCCACAACTGTTTGTGGCACAAAATAGATGAAGGAACTGATTAAAGAACAAAGGCAAACAAATAAACTTTCGGGATGCTTTGACTACACGAGTGACACAAATCCCAGCAAAGGTGACAGCACAGACATGAGAAACACACTGTGTTTTGAATGAATAACTACGATGCATAAGACTTGTCTGGAAAAGAGAAAAACAGCAGGTTGACTGCGTTTCTAAGACAACTCCATGCTCCCTTAAAGAATGGTGAAAGAATAAGAAAAGGCCTGTGGATGGGTCCTATTCAGTCAAGATCCATGTGTTCCTTTGCTAGTCCAATCTCAGTGATTGTTCTGTAAGAGTCCCAGAGGGAATGTTTGAGCACATGCTCACCTCCTGAGCATCGAAGATGAGCTCTGGTCCTTGTGACTTCACTGCTGAACTCAGAGCTCCCACTTCTGTCAGTGCAGCACAGAGAGAAAGGGTGGCCAGGATGTGTGCTGACACAAGCTGTCGACCTGGTCAGAGCAGCACCATGAAACTTCACCTTCAGAGGCCCAAACTGCCCGGGGGCATCCACCTGAGGGTGTCCTGTCACTGCAGTATGATATGGGGCTGTGTTTACAAAGTCACTTCAGGAGATTTTGGGGTTTCCTTCTAGATGACAGTCCCCAAAGAGTTAAACTGCAAAAAAGGAGCAGCCAAAGGAGAACCTACTTTCCTCAGAACTTCAGAGATACAAAAACTAGATGGTTGCACTTTCACAGACTCAAACATATGGGACAGGAGGTTTCCCAATATTACAAAAGGGGTCTCAGACAGCAGGTCTATGTGACTGAAGATCCACGAGTGTAATACGATAAATTTTTGTTCAAGCCAGCAAGTACTGTGAGAACGAAAGTGAAGAGAACTGAGGACTTCTAACCCACTGTAATTTCAATGTCTCTCCATGCACATGAGGCAAAAATAATGTTTTTCTAAAATGAGATTCACCAAGATAAAGACTAGCACATAAACATGTGAGTACAGGATTCAAGAGAAGGGAAAGGATCAATTGTTGTCTTTTTTGAGCGTGAGAATTTTCACAAATGGCCAATGATGCTGCATTCCTTTTTAATACAAAATGAACTGGCAGCATCTGGGACTTTCTTTACCATCTCAGTAAGTTTCCAAATCTTCACCAGCTTCTCACAGAGTTACAGCATATACTGCAAGCTGCTTGTTTTGAAATTAAGCATAAATACTGTTCTTCAGCTTCATACAAAAATGCTTAAGACAGCCCAGCCTTAAACTGAATAACACTCACAGAAAGCTGCACCTTACTAAGCTTGGACTAGACAAAATTATGGGCCTTTGAATTCCAGTAACATGAACTCTTTAACTGTCTGTCATAAACAAATACCCTGACTTGTTTTTAACTGCATTTTCTGGTTCCTCTCTGACAGGTTCTCATATTATACTTACATGGGGTCACAGCATCTATATGATAATAGTCCTCAGACTCAGAAGGGAGTCTCCAAAATACTTAGATCTAAATGTAGATTTTCTTATCCTGCCTATAATTGCATTGAGACAGGACATACTTTTCTTTTCCCCTATAATCCTACACATGCCATAGATGGTTGATCTGTACTACTATCAGAGTACTCAAAATAAAACAGAGGCAGATCAGTATCACCGCTGTAAACTTCAGTTCCTTCCAGCTGAAAGGAGTCAGTCATATCTTTGAACTACCAAGACATATGAGTCACCTAGACATACAAGTTTCTCATCTCATGACCATGCCAAGGATTAAAATAACTGAAATGGGAAAGGAGGAGGGTTTGAGGTTGAGAGAACCAATTTATTCTTCCTCTTTGCAAAGCACAAACATCACTTTCTACCAGAAAAAAAATTGCAAACTACAACCTTGTTTACTTTTTCTTATAGTGAGATACTGACCATGCTGCTCTGAAAAAAATTTTCATACAAATTAAGTCAGCATGGAGATTTTCTACGTACTAGTTTTGTTTACTATGGGACCTGGGTCACTCATTCACCTTTGCAAAGCAGCAGTTAATTTTTGGTCAAAATTAACAAACGCTGTTACTGAACTACCTAAAAGTGATTAGTTAGGTAAGATCTGGGACTCGAAGCCATTGAACACCAGAGACCACGCACCTGTATTTGTGTCCTAGACAAGAAGGTGTGGCTTTGCTACAGATAAGGTTCCTGTTAAAAGCTGAGTTAACTTTTGGGATGAAAAGTGAACGTAAGTTAGAGAAAGATACTGGTTCAGGAAGGGCGCTGCCTCTTTTATGTACCTTCTACAAGACCTGCAGAAAAAGGTAGCAAGGCAGTGACAGAGGTTAGTGTTGTGACTTGCAGGTACAACTGACAACACCTCTACAACACCCCTGCTCTTTAGAAGGGCTGAAGTAAAGTCTAGTACTGGCAGTAGCAATTTGGCTACGATCACGTTCAAATCTGGAAGAAATGATGGGGCTAGGATGGCAGCTCAGCCCAGCAAATACCAGCACAGAATAAAACCTGCTATCAAAGCCTTGTGAGGTTACATTCACATCTAGAATTAGAAAGGGGTGTTGACCTAGAATGAAGTATAATACTGGAACTGCGTTTAGGGCTGGGGCTCAAGCCAGCAGATATTGATAAACTGCAGCTTAGAAATCGCCTCAGGGTTAACACAAAAAATGTTATTGGCTTAAACCATCTGACTGCAGAGATCTGAGGGATTAGGAGTTTGATAATGTTCAGATAAGGAGTGGAATTAGGGTTTGAGCATACTCTGGAAGAGGTTGATAAACTGCATCATCTTGTTTCAGTATCAGGGAGGGCCCCACGCTGCGATAAAGGTGCCACGTGACAGGACTTCCCACACCCTTAGCAAGCCAAACACTGCCCAGCATGCCAGGCCTTCTCTGTCTATATTCCCCGTTGGCCGAGCCTTCCCAAGGTGTACATGTGCTGCCAACCCGACGTGCGCCCGACCCCTCGGGATTACTGTGGCTTGTGTGCAAGCGAACCTGGCACTCCCGACACGTACGGATTTCCTGTACCATACAGCACGGTGTGCACACAGCAGATGGGGCGGGTGAGAGGGACTCAAACAAGGAAAGCCTCTGTCTGAAAATGTCCAGTCTTTACTGTCTCCGCTTCTCCCTTCATTTGCAGCAGGCCTGACACATCGGAAACATATCAAAGACTAAAAGCTTCTGGCAACCAGTGTCGCCTCTCCTCACAGACGCATTTTTAAAAATAGTAGGTCAAGTCTGAGCAGCAGGTTGGTCCTGCCAAGGAAATCAGAAGCTAAATCAGCCAAATGTACCAAGAAGCAGCACAAAAGCTTGTCTGTGTCTTCCCCACTGGCTTTGCCAATGATGATCTTGGCAGTACTATTTAGCACTTACCCTTTTCCCAGTTCTTGGGAATGGGTGTTTGCCACGTTACTCAGCATTTTCCAGGCCAGGGGGAGGCTGCAGGATTGACCTTGCTTACTTTACATTACAGAAAAACCTGACACTTATCTTTACTACCTCTGTGTTTTAATCACAAAATATGCTCACCCAAGTTAGCGATTAATGGTGAAAAATTCAGTCTTAGTGGCAGGCAGGCCTTGGACCAGACAATGACAGTTTTTGGAGGAGGAACCATATAATCACTTTTCAAGGGCAAAATCATTTCCAGACTGGAAACTACATAGTTAAAAACTTTAAAATCAGTATTAGTAGCACACAGCCCATCTCTACCATTTCCCAAGTTTGTGATGTAGAGAATGCAGGGGAGGCAAGGACAACAGTTCTCAATTCAATGAGCAAACCTGCTTCAGCATTCACTACAAATTCTGGAGGAAAAAGCTTCACAGTGAGCCTTGCCAAGAGGGACTTAAAATAATTGAGCCTCATGGTCACAAGACCACACTCTACTGTTGTGAAACAGTCACTGGGTAAATAAGGGTGTAGCCTCTAACATTTTACCACTGCTGGGGGGGAAAAAAAATAAGAGGAAGCCACACACAAAAGATGGTCTTACCCCTAAAAAGGTATTAAGTCAAGAAAAAAGATCTTGCAAATCTGCACGCATCTCAAAAATGTGGCAGAATGATGCTGCCATTCTAGTACTGTCAATGCAGTAACAACACGAGTAGGGAATAAAGGTAATTTGCAGAGTTAAGCCTGCAGCACATAATTTAAGCAAAAGCAACAACAGAAATAGAAGAGAATTCCAAGGGACGGAGGAGTGAAAGTTAGGATGATGTACAAATAACAGCTGAACTTTAGTTTACCAAGATGAAGTCACAGGAGTACATGTCCAGAATGATATAAAATTATTAACAAAATATAAAGAAATAATATGTAAGATGATGATTTTAAAACATATAAGCAGGCAGGTACCTCATATTAGCAGAGATATTAACAAAGCCAAATGAAAAGGATGCCATTCCATGGCCTTAACCATTGAAACCTGTTGAATTTCTTATCGTTTTTGTATTTTAGGGATGTGTACACCAATGTACCTAAAGGAGTTCAGCGAAATTTTCCTAACTTATCTTCTATTGTTTGCAGAAATCAAGTAAAGAACTTGCAAAATAATCACTTCCACAAAGCCACTGCCTTCAGCTCTGTGTATACAAAGGTCTTGTCTGCCTCTGCACTAAGTGAAACTTTCTCTTAACAATCTAACTCTGACCGTCATCAGTTCACAGCATTTTGCCAGACTGGGGGGAAAGGAGGAATGTATCCCATCAATCTTCTACATTTCCTCTACACTGTCAGGAGCAGTTTGCACGGGGGCTTAGCAGGGTGCTGCTGGCCCCCTCTGGAGCAGGTGACTGGGTGTCAGGGAGAGGCAGAGGGAGGGGAGAGCAAAGCATCTGTGCGCAGCAACTCAGCAAGGCTGGAGGTGGCAGGGGCTTGGAGGACAGAGCACTCCAGCCAGGCAGGCCCTCCCCATCACAGGGGAGCAAAAGGCCATTTCATCCACTTCTCCCTCTGGCCTCTGAGGGAGGGAGGAAAAACAAAGGCTTTAAGCATTTAGCATTACTTCTGATGCAAGGAGGATGCAAAAGCATCTCCAAGTTACTCCCTCTCCAGTCTCCTAAGAGTTTCTCTCTACTGTTAACCCAGCAGAACTGAAGGGTTTTAGTGGGGTCTTTTTTCTGAGTGTAATGTGTTCTGATGGGCTATTTGAGACATTCTTCTAGTCTCAGCTTCCACCATGACACTACATTTCTGCAGTGCACTAAGATCCTGGCCCTTAGATATGACTTGCATTTATGAAGAAGCACTATAAACAGCTCAATCCCCTGGTACAAGTTAGCATAATGTTTTCCAACCTGTATTAAATTCTCAGATTATTTATGAGTTAAACCAATTATACAATTTTTTTTCAACCACGCTTATTAATACCTCTGTCTGTACTAGGAGTTCACTGGGGTCTAAAACATGCACTCTGTAGAAAACAGAGGGTTAATACTTTTAAATTATTATTCACAGTAGCCCAGATGACATTAAAGAACTTGTCACAATTAAAATTCATAAGCTATATTTCCAAATTTCACAACTCAGGTCAAGAACTGCAACCATAATGATCACCAATGAAATACTGTGTCCTGACTCACTCCATACAAATAAGCTACCTCTTACAAAAAGCACTCCTGTGCTTCAGGAGGGGAGGCTGGCAAGCGAAGGAGCTGATAAGAAATGATTACACTAATAACCTGCTAATGAAAAGGTGAATTAATTGAAACACACCATGAAGTATCTAAGAGTACACAAAGTAATTCAACAGATGTTTACACTGAGAGGATGACTATACAGTGCAGGGATTAAATCAGATTGTGATATTAATGGCACATCCAATGCTAAAGTTGATCATGGATTTTCTGTTGCCTACTGTCAAACTCGAAATAATACTGCATGTCATTTTTACAAGCAAACCATATAGAAGGACCAGGGAAATCAGAAAATGACACAGCCAGTATCACACACAACAATAACACAGGAAACAGAGTTGATTTTCTCATTGACAGAACTACCATATAAACTGCCCACTACTGTACCTTCATGACATCTTTATAGGAGTGAATGGCCTCCACTTCTTCTTTGTTATCATCGTTGTCATCCTCCCCTCCTTCATCCAGAGCATCATATCCTTCATCCCTACTCCCATCTGCTTCTGTGGCATTAGTCATGTAGTCAATAAGCTGCTCCAGTGGAGGACTTAATTCCCGCTCTTCATTTTCCTTCAAACCGTAGTCCAGGGCTTTATATATAATAATCCCTAGTGATTCAATAACCTGTAAAAACAGAAAAGAAATATACGTTAATGCCATTTACATGAATGAATAAGTCAAGTGAAGAACAACCTTTTCTGTTGTTTGTATAACAAACCCAGCAACTGAGAGGGCAATAAATATCAAAATCAAAGAGAAAAATTACCCTCTAGTATCTACAGTAGCACTTGAGTAACGCTGCATAGAACATGCAAGAGCAGATCATACCACATACCTACCACTTTCTTATTTCAATATTTGAAATAAAAACTCATCATTTAAAAACAAAGCGGCACCTTTTAAGGTTATTTTCCCTTTTTCCTTCCGATATTACAAACCTCAGAGTAACATTACTCTACTTTGTAAGACTATATTGCACACACGTGGTCTTTTTTTGTGGGGCAGGTGGGAAGAAATTAAAAGAAAGAATGAACTAACATGAGATGCCTTCCTCCTCCCACAGTTTAATGACACTTGGAAACTGCCCTTCAGTTTCTGTGTCTGTTCATTGACCTGTCTGGACACAGCTGTGGATGTCCCAATATTACTCACTGAGCCCTGGGACAGCAGCCCACAAGAACTCCTTTGCCTGTTGCACAGCTGGTGGAGGCACACATATTCCACTGAAACTACCAACGACTGTATTCCACAGTGATGAGGCAGTACCTCAATTTTTCATTGAATTTAGGCTTCTTATCTGTGCTCTGTCAAGAGCAAAGCAAACCAGTGACCTCTTACTCAGTGTGAGCTAGGAAAAGATTGTCATGAACATCCCACAATGCTAAATGCACATTTTCTCTCTTGGCATTAATTATTTTCCTTATGAGCAATACTGAAGCTTCTAGAATTTTAAAGATATAAATAGATGGCATTTCAAACTGAAGAGTTTGAAAATGGGTATTAATGAAAAGGGAAGGGATTGCAATAGTAAACCACAAGAAGGTAATGTCACTGCTGGAAGATCCTTGTCTGACAACGGAAGTAGGACTGGAGTTATTGCATGTAATCTCTGATCTTCCTTGTGTGTTAGGACAGATAGCATGTCACACAAATTAGCAGACTCCAGTGTAGGAGTAGTTGGCACAGCAGCAACTTCAATGACAGGAGCATTTCTAAATATACCAAACCTTGTCATCAAATGCCATTTTCTCTAATCTGCCTTTCAGTGTGATCCCGGTCGACACACTTATTACTGCAGAGTTTTGAAATTCTGTTTGGGTAAATAGGACAACTCAAAGGGATTCTTAAAACATTAAATTTTACTCTAGCTGCCTACTTATTTCAGCACAACAAAGTATTTTTGGTCTGAGAGGCTGGAGGTTAGCAAAGACTTAAAATCGTTTCCCATTAGTTTATCTAGACAGACAATTTAATGATTGCTGTAGTCTGACAGCTTTACACTTGTGTACTTCATTCCTCTGTTGGGATTGCTTTGCAGCGCAAATTCACTTTGCAAGACAGTGGCTAACAAACAAAAAACAAACTTAAAACCCAATACATAAAACTCATTCTCTTATAATTTATCTCCAATAATTTTGGTAACTTGGTTCAATATAAAAATTCCGCACATGCTATTCCCTTGACATGTGTTTATACATATTTATTAAAAAATGCAGTTAAGGAAAGTGATTAGGCAAATTAGTGAAGAAGAAAAAACTGTGTTAATTTTTTCAGTTCAAAGAACAGCTTCTGACTTGGGAAATGCTATTAAGAGGAAAGTATACCAGGGAAGCATCGCTGCTTTCTTGCTCAGTTCTCATACTCTTCCCCTGACTTCTGCCATGATCCACTTTGGAGGCAGGACACTGCACCATACAGATCTTAGAAGCAGCTCTAACAGATTAAACTTATATTTGTAGTATATCTTGCCCACTTCTTAGGGAAGCTGTTTTGTAGTAACTGTACTGTAAAATTTGTATTGTTAAAAAAAATAATCTGCAAATGTGGAAGTCGCACAAAGTAAAATATAATTCTAATGGTAAACATGTTTCCTGTAACTCAGGTTCTGAGTACAATCCCAACATACACCCCTTCAGCAACTGACAGGGAACAAAGAATACCAGTTTGAAAGAGACTGAAATGAAAATGAAGTATAACTGAATAATCACTTTGATACTTTGAGCACCTGGGAATAAACACAATGTGAGTAATTTCTAACTTTAACAAAAATGTCCAGATCAGATGCAAAGAAAATTATGTCTTCTGCCATGCAGTGACGGCTGCTGAACACATCTTCTGGATTTTGCTACCAACACTTCAAAAAAATAGAAGAGGGGGTGGATAAAGAAAGTGCACTCTCTCTGCCGCCTTCTGTTTGGGAAGAGGATTAAGGCATTCAAAAGCACCATGGCTAAAACTGGATGAAAGCTGCTGCTTTCTTTGATGTATCAGCAGTGGGGCTTTTGCAGCTCAGTAATATGGTTTGTGCGTTTTTATGTACTATGAACAGATTTCATAATACATGCAAAGCTGACACACCACAAAAGCCTGTAATGGCACCAAGTCAGAGCTATAGTTCAGTCTCTCAGCTCCTTGTTTAGGAGACATGATCAAAACCACATTTACTCACTGTCTGTCTATATCACAGATTCTTCTTGCTGAAAGACAAAGCAGCAAACAACTTAACTAAGTAACTCTGCTTTGACTCGCATTAAAACTGAAAACATTCAGCACTTTCAGTAGTATCAGTTTACCAAGGATCCTGTAAACCCCACAACTGCCATATGAATATCAAACAAAAGTCACAGAATTGTCAACGCTTCTTCCCATGGATAAAACTACTAATGCAACTTCATATAAATAAAACTTTTAGGTCTATATAACTAGAAGCAAAATACACAAGTCAACTGATTGCTGCTTCAACACTTCAGTGCCGTCACTTTGCCTGTAAGACAAATCAAATACGAACAAAAAAAGGAAAAGTTTTCACAGCTGAATGGATGAATTGATAATTAAGTGGGTTTTTTGAGTTGGATAATCAGGGACTGTCACTTAAAAAAAAATTTTAAAGCATCAGTTATTTACAAGGAAATCACAGGTTCTAAACTGCACTCTTGGCCAGTTTCACACAAAATAAAAACTTCTGGCATCCAATCAGTGACAAATACTGACACAGTTTTCACTTCTACATGAAAACAAGGGTAAGAAAAACAAGGGTAAGAACGGACCAAGCAAAGCCTTTTGAAACCACTGAGTTGCACACTGACACCCCAAAACAACTGCATGACTCTGAAATAAGTGTCATCGCATTTAATAAATAATGCTGCTCAATTCAGGTTAAAAAAAATAATAAAAAAAAAAATCTGCACCTTGAATTTTAGAACTCATTTGTTCCTGATTGATTTAAATTTCAGCAAAGGACGTGACCTCTGGAAATCAATCAGTGGATAAATAAACTTAAAAAACAAACAAGGAAGACTGCATTATTATGCATTACACCTTCTCATCAAGTTCTTTTGAAAGTCATAGCTTCAGACCAAAAATACCCCAACACACAAACATTTCCCACAGACTGAACTTGTACTTCGCTGTGCTGAAATCATTAGTGAAAGGGCAATTTTGTCCCACCATGAGCATTCCTGCAGTTTCTACACCAGTCTGAACTCATACGGTGTTTTTATAATAGATTGTGATAAATTGCTGGAACACTTTAAGAACAATGTAAAAACAATATCCACACACTCCTTTTACACACGTGGCAAAAACAAAACCCAAATTATTCGGATTATTTTCATACACAAACACTGCCCAAAACTTTCCATTCTATATACGCTCCTCCAACACATTAAGGCATACCTCTCGGACAGGGGTTCATTAGTGCTTTAGGTCTTTCATATGACCCAAATTATGCTCTTCCAATGAACTCTGCCAATTTAACGTTCTTGAACTCTTCAAATATACAGCCTTTGTGCAGGAACCAAAGAGGTTTGACACTTGCAAAAGTGCAATTATTGCAAGAACTTCACATTGACAAAAATCCTTTTTCCCCCTCAACATCTGTATCTCTCTGATTCTTGCTGAAGCATAGATGAGAACAGGCAGGATCCACATCTCACAGCACACAATGGGGCACTGTCTGAGCTTTCATCCCCTTCCTAGACCTGCCTCAATTTTTAAACAAACAAAGCCTAAGGACAGGCTTGTACTTACAGCAGCAAATTACTGCTTTTCAGCTCAAATGCTTGTCCCTCCCTAAAGTTCTCCCTTCCTCCAAAAACCACTCATGTTTTGAGTCCCTACACTTGGATTAAATACGCTTAACTCCTAAGGTGAGTTAACTAACTCTGAACTTTCCCACAGGGGCCTCAGATATGGCTGCCCACCACAACAATATCTGCGTTACTACTGCACTTTCTATCTTTTATGAATTCCAGTAATTTTTTATTAAAAATATGCAGTACAATAACTATTTTTAAGTGCTTCCAGATCTTACCCAGATCTCCAACCCACTTATAGAAGGAGAATCATTCTGCCTCATGGTAGGACTGCTGAGAGCTCAGGGTTGGCACTCCTTAGGGCAGAGCTCCTCTCCACCACCAGCTCTGCCATCATTCACAGTATTAGGCAGCACTTAGTCAATCTGTAAAGACTAACCTGTCCTAATGCTGACTTTAAATTAGCCTGCCAGGAGCTCCACATGGTGCTTCTGACACCATAACACATGGCATAAACACAGACACAGACACCCTTGAAGCCAAGAGTTAGGCATCTTAATTTTTCTATGGCATATTAGAAGACACACACGTTTTTGTGCTTAAGTTCCGTCATACGGTCCAAAGGACCGGCATGTTAAAATGCTGTGTAAAACCAACCGGTTCCTCTCTAGCTGGATGATAGAGGGAGAAAGCTTTTGCTCTGGGTCTCATTTCCATTTGTAACAAAGTAATTTGTTGTTTCTTCAGCATTCAATTCTGGAAGTGAAAAAGAGCAGGCTTTTAGGAAAGGTGAACAAATAAAGGGGTTAGGATAACCCCACGTACATTTTTTTGGTTATTTCGCTCATCCCGAGGTGCCCTGCATAGCTCTCAGGAGCACCTCGTGGAAGAGCATGTCTAAATAGGATGCTCTGAGAGATGCGCTGCTGTCACTGCACACTGTGGGTACATTAATGGAGTTTTCACCGGAGCATTCCCAAGTGGAAATGGAGTAGCATCACCCAGGTTTTAATGGCGGGGGACACTGCTAACTTTAAATACGACCTTCACTAAATTAGAGCAACTTGCAACAGACTATCAAATGAGAACAGCGAAAAAACTTGCAAGTGCTTCCAGGAAAGCAGCAAGGATTTGGACTATTTCCAATGAATCAAATGAATCACTCATTTCCAAAGAATATAGACATAAGATAGAGCATTATTTAACTTCCGGGTGATGTTGGTTTGTTACTGAAATAACGAGGTACTGCTTTCTGCAATATAATGAGCCTTGCTTCTTAAGTCAAAGCAGTAATGAAAGCAAAGAAAAAGAAAATCAGAGTGTGTCAGGTCTAATAGAAAATAAATACAAAGCAAAATTAAATAAATCCTTTCAATGATATTCAGTCTGGTTTAGATACATTCAGAGTTAGGAAAATTTCTCTACCATATTCAGAGATCTTTTTCAAAATGGTTTTATACCCCGAGTCTTTGAATGCACTAAGTGGGCAGAGAGACCTACTTACTGAATTCTTTGTACTATTCAGGTGTGTGTAAAAGAGATTCAGTACAAGAACTTTTGATCAAAGACCCAGAACAAACCTAAAACATACAAAGGAGATGCTAACTTTGTTTTGTTCCCCCCAAAAGTGAATAAAGTGAATGTGTGAAAATTGAAGCAGTTAAATGTTGTTGGACACAGCTGCCTCTAGGAGTGTAGCAATAATATAACTGTAAGTTTATTAAGGATCAAATGTAATACAACTCTTCAACTTAGTCAAAGGTTCTGATAATTATAAACGTGGTTTTTAGTTGTTAAAATTGCACTATAGATATAATCTAAGGAGAACTATAATTTATTAGCATAAATGAAAGCAGAATTTTTTTCTATTGTATCAGTCTCAATTTACATTCTATCTGCAGTGTTTCATTTCAAACACTGAAACAAAACTGTCAATTTTCTTCTAGCTTTTGTTCAGACATTATAATCCCCAAGATCATGACAAATCATTACTCTGTTACTACAGAATTTATTCAACCTGAAAGAATTTCACCATAGTGACAGTTCATACCCAGAGAAAAAACAAAATTGAGTTCCCTAATTCAACTGTGGAGACTCCAGTAATGGCTAAAGTTTCAGTAAAAGAATTAGACGCAATAATTAAGTAACATAGATGGTGAAAGTCATTTGAAAGTTCTTAAATACATTTCTATTTGCACCAGGGTTTCAAACACAGGTCATGTTATCCCGATCCCATTTAAATAAGGAGAATGTTTTTTATCCTAAGTTAAAGACAGAAAATCCAATCATGTCACAAACTTCTGTCTAGTTCTGTTGTCTTTTTATTTTTTAATTTTATTTGATAAAACATAGCTAAACATATACATATAGTTTTTGATAGAAATAGAAAGCAATCAGGTGAATACCCCAGGTGAGGGAACAGAAGGAGCAAAGACTTCAGCCGACTACCAAAAACATAACCAGGCCACAGAAACGCCAGTGGGTTCAAACTGTGTAAGAGACAGAAATTGCCATTTGCCACATCAGCCTTTTGAATAAAGCTTTATCTAGATTACACGAGAGTATCAGATTAACTGCAGCAAAAGATTTTGCAGCGAGAGAGAGAAGTAAGCAGCTCAAGGAAAACTGGCACAAAGGAGAGCGAGACTAGTTCAGTAGCTCTGATCCTGAGAATTCGTGTGCAACTGGTTTAAGTTTGGCTGACGCTGCACACCTGCCTATGGTCTGTCAGACAAGATATAGAAGATAGATAATAAAGAGCTTACAGGAGCTTTGATTCAGTTCAATTTATGGTAGTCATGAAGCAATGCAAAATCAATGCCACTTTTATTCAAAACATCTACACAGTTCAACTCCTCTACTCAGAGAGTCAGCTTGCATGAATTTTTCAGCCTTCCCAAGGCTTTCATTTCAACCATTACAGTTGTCTGCTACAGGCTTGGTCCCCATTTAATTAATCCAAAAATTAAAGTGAGTAAACACCTGCTGCAATATAAACCATTTGTTCTCCTCTGAGTCAAGAACTTTCTCACACCTATTTTCCCCAAAATTAACGACTAGAAAAGCCAAGCAAACAAAATAACAGGACAACAAAAGCTATTCTTTTAAATACAAATTCTCGACTAGTTAAAGTTTTACATTTGCATGTAGGTCTTACAAGCTTTCTAGCAAAAGCTCTCAACAGACTTTATAAAAGTTAGGCTGGTTTCACCATATTTGTCAGGGCTATGCCTGCATTTCAAGCATTTCACCGCTGATGTACTTCACAGAGACAGATGAAGCATCTGAACAAGTTCACACGGTGTGGGGAACATGACAACTCTTCTGGTTTGACTTTAGCTTTCCTCAAATCCATCTTCCTCCATTCCTGAAAGAATATGTCTTTCTGCCTCCTAGCAGACTTCTCTAGTCAGTCAAATTGTCCTAATTCCAAGATTCCATGCATAAAATCAAGTATGTCAAGAAAGAAGCCCAAGTGTAACCACTCGACAGGTCCTCTTCAAAGTGATGTGCCACAAAAGAAGGCTGGTATGTGCTGCTCCTTTCTAGTGACTGGAGTATTCATTAACCACACACAAAGCAACACTAACTGAACACTGCTTGTCTTGGAGGTACTGCATATTCATGGCAAGTCACAAAACCACCCATAAGAAGGTTGTCCTCTCCATCCATGCCAAAGGAGAAACTTCAAAGATGTCTATGGGATGTTGCATTTATCACGTAGCCACCGAAGACAAACCATGCACAGCTACCTCCACTGTCTTGTGGAAGGTCACTCAGCCATACCTAGGCTTCTTTCCTAAAGAAACTGATGGAAATTCACACATACAGACTGTGACCAGAAAGCTAAAAAATCTGAGACTCGTACTGAGAGTTTTTTTCCTAGTCATATGTGTAAGGAAACTTCATCCTGACATAAAGACATGCCTTGATTATGAAGCACATGCACTTTCACATGGACTATCATGATAGTCCAAGGAGCTACTAATGAGCCAGACACATTAATTATTTAGGTCACGTATGATCTCTGAGTATGTTATGCAAAATATTACTGCAGGCTGACAAAGCCTCTGCAAAGCTCCTGATTTTATGAATATTCTTCCATTCCCTCTTCCCCATAAAAAGCAACATTGGACACAGGCATTTGGATCTCTCAAATACTCCTCCAAAACTGAATGCCTAAGTGAACACAAAATATTTGAGTAACAAGCAAGGGGAGCTACTGCAAAATTACCTTCAAGCTCTTGTAATGGCCTTACTGGAAACACTGGTATTTGTTAAAATAGTTCAAAAAAGCTCAAGTAGGCACTGTTGACAAATCATCTACCTATAAAAAGACATTAGCTTGACATTACTCTTTTCAGTTCTGAAATTCAGATACAATCATGGCAGGGAAGGCTGAACTACCCTACATCAAAGTGCAACAGAACATGTGGCTGAAACTCAGCTAAAAGCTCAGCATCTGCTCTTAGGGCCACAAAACCCCAGTGAATCCATTTATGAGATGTCACTCACAGATTTCTATTTCTATTTCCTTCTGAACAATGAAATCAACACAGAAGAAATCCATATTAAGACACATCTCTGTCAAATTGCTGGAACAGCAACATATATATATTGACATATATTGACATATACAGTTTATAACCTCAGGCATGAAGTACCTTAGCATAAGATATTCCAGCACCTGCCAGCTCTCAAAGTGGTCAAAGTGCTGAACTATGACAGTTTATTACCCTTAATGGAACAGCCATATTCCTGGATTACAAATTGCTGAGCATTGTTTTATTGCTCTCTGCCAATAATGACAATATCTACGTATTCTAGTATAGTGATGATAACAAAGATTTGCTTTCAGTCACAGGTTAAAAGTGTTATGCTATTATAAAAAAAATTCATATGGATTTTATGCTTAGATTAAAANAGATTAAAAAAAAAAAAAAAAACAAACCAACAACAACAACAACAAAACCAACCTCCAAAAACCGTAACAAAACCAAAGCATTCCTGACTCTGGCTGTCTGCAGAAACCTCTATCACACAGCCAAATCTTCTACAATGCTCAGCACCTGACCTTCAAATAGAATACAGATATTATCCAGATAACTTATTTAGCTGCTTAGGTGGCAGCCAAGTTACTAGATATCCAACAATTAGTGGAGAGGGATTAATTCTAACACTTCCACCTATGTAAGATGCACAGGTTCTTGGGAACAAAAACACACCAAAAAAAGCGATATGCATATCAACTAAATAGATTTACTGCCTCAAAAGTCTATAATAAAATTATCTTCTCCATTCAGTGCATTTTACACTGCCTGGGAAACTTGAGAGTCTCATAAATTTAGGCCTAAAAGAGGCAATCCCGAGTTCCTCCCACGCTGAGACCTTGTTAATGGATGTGCTAAAGTTCCTGTACAAGCCACCCTCCTGTGCTCAGCCCAAGGAAAACAGAGGTAGGTAAAGATGTGTATCCGAGGTAACATGGTAGCAAGGGGAAGGGAGAACAACAGGGCAGAGTGACCTGTCACATCCACAGGAGCTCTAATGCAGTCCTACACAATTCATCCCTGGATCAAGGATTCACAACAAGCTCCCCAAAGCTTCCTCACTGGCTTGTAAAGAAGAGAGCTGAGCTCAAGTGTACAGGGATTATAAATCCCTTTGGACTTCTTATGTTTTGGAAATGAAAATACTGCTGCAATATTACTTTGTCTTTCTAACCACATTACTACCCTTTAAATGACAAAAAGAGATCCCTACCCAGAAAATGTAAGTCAAGGCATTATATTCGTACTTGTGAGTATGAATACATGCATATATGTGGTGACTTTCCTGATTTTTTGAAAAAATCACACTTTTGGGGTAAAATATCAACTAAAATTATGGGTTTATAATGTCCAGGTAAGTGTTGTCACAGCACCTCTAAGTCAGAATACAATTGCCCCCGTCCCCCAATTTTCTTGACACAAAACAACCAAAGGCTTCAAATCCTAAATTTAGTCTCATCTTTACACCCCCAACCTCTCCAGCAAAAGAGCTGCACTGCCCTTCCTAAACACATCACAAAGCACAGGCATTACCTCTTCTATCCAGTACTGGAGCTAGTTTCAAGTGTAGGAAGTGTATGGGGCTGAAGGTCTGTCCTGTGGGGTTTTCCTCACCACTCTTTCCCTGTGAAACCTCACACTGGTCATTTCCCCTCTCCTGTAACAGTTTTACCACCTGCTATATGAGGATATTGACCCATTTTCAAAGCTTTGGATAAGAAGCGCTGTGCAAGTCTAAATTATATTTCTGCATGACATGCACACAGGCTTAAACACAGCTGGAAGTGCTTCTAATCATCCAGTTTTCCATATGACTTTTGTTCCCAATAAAGGAGAGGAAGGAAAAATGAAGAAAAGTACATGCCTGAGGCTAATGGTTAGGCTTATCAGCTGGGTGCAATGCAACACATAAAGCTGCTTTTCTTTCAGAATATAAAGCAAGATGTAAGAGGGGTTTATCTAAATGTAAGTTGCACAGATAGCCAGAGAAAACAGTTACTAAGGTTAGAATATCAGATTGTTCTAAACTTCACAGGAAATAAATTCTGACAGCATCATCCCTTTGTCTTGTTACACCAATGTAATTATACCTACCAGGCTACACTCTAGAGAATTAATGTCTTGAAGTTTAAGAAATGGGGAAAAAAGCAAGGTTTTAACGATTTTTGACACTGTGGCTTTAAATTTTGATCCTTAATTTAATTAAGTATCCCTAATTATTTTTAATATCCTTTAAGGTTTTAACATTTTACAAACTCTACCATATCCACATACCCTTTTGGGAATACCTTTTCTAACACACACAGCATGACAGTTCATATTACAGCTCAAACAGAAATTTTCTGGCAATTACTAGACAATCAAAATGAAAAAAAGGTTGTTTCTTCAGATAGTTCTTTATCAAGTGGAAAAAATTTCCTAGAGGGAATAAAAAAATTTAATTAATTAAAAACAAAACCAAACAAAAACATCCCCAACAACAACAACAACACAACAAAAAAATAAAACACCACAAAAAACCCAACCACCAAACAACAATGTAACAGTCAGAAGGTCCATTAAAGACAAAACATTAAATTCTGCTGGACTCCCATAGGAACTCTAGTTTTGGAATAGCAAAAACATTCCTGCCTAAGCAAGAAACAAGTTACTTAAAAGTAATGTCCTTAGCTTGGAGAGATATCCACTTGATTCCAAAAAAAAAGAGAATCTTTTTCTCTTGTTCTCTTATTTTGTAGCCTCCCGAAAGTTTAAGAAATTAAGAATAAAAGAAAAATATCCTTGTATTACGAACATATGCCTAGATTTCTCTGACAAAATGAGCACAGTCATCAATACCCTTGAAGGAGTAAAAGATCTTCAATTAAATCAGTTTGAAGGAGCATCTACTCAACTACCTCCAGGGACTCAAACATTCAGTATTTCAAGTGCCACTGAACAATCTGTATCTGTGAATCCTGAAGCAGAGAGTGGCAGCAGAATCTGGTTTTATTCTCTTTGCATTAACCCCTTTGCAGGGATTATTCACACCAAACAGGCAGCAACGTAAACGTTACACTATGCAAAGGCAACACCTCCCAAGGGAGAGGAGTCTTTGGGGAGGATCAGCACCACGAGGAAGTGTCAGGCAAACTGCAGTGACACAATTTCAGAGAATGCTGCTTGTAAGGAATAACTATTACTTGCCAAACCAGAAGAGTGGGTGGGTGTCATCCTCCCTGCCCCGCGTCCCCCCTGCTAACATCACAGGGCTTGTGCTGCAGTGTGGCCTGACAGCTCAGAAAACTGACTTAGCTGGGAAAAGTCACTTTTCCCTGACCAGCTTAGGGGAAAAAAACCCAACCAAAAACCCCAACAAACCCAAACCCCAGCTCTCTGTGCTTGCACAGATGCATCCTGTGCTACCAGACATCAAGGCTGGCTTTAGGGCAAAAGCACAGCACAGCAGAAACCTCAAATCTATTCTTACCCATAAAAGAAATGTCTATTTTAACTGGAAGAGCTAAAATTAGCCTTAACAAGGAGTCACTGCATGATCGTTTGCCATAACTATTTAATATATTTGATAAAATGCTTGGTGTAATGTAATCCTTCCTCTAACAATTTTTCTGTTTTTACAATATGTTATCTTCCCTAATCTCCAGTTTTAACCCATGAACATTGATTTTTACCAAATACTTGTTATGATAGATATAGCTAGGATGGGTAGGTTGAGCTACCTAGGAAAAAGTACAGGTTTGGCTTTGTACAGTGAAGATTTAAAAAAAAAAGAAGAAATGTTTGATTCTTTTGAAAATATGATATTAAGATGAATCAAGCCACCCAAAAGCAAAACACAATAAAATAAAAATGTCTGACTCAAATCATAGTAATACTTTAAAGTTTATTAGTAAGAGAACTCTAATAACGTTATAGAGATTTCAAAGCAGAACAAAACACTCCGAATACAATGTGTTCTTTTAGATTTTTTCTTTAAACTGAATTAAATAAAACCCCTTAAAATCAAGTTATTAAGGATTTTTCCATAACACTCAAAGGTGTCTTTATGGACTAATACGTGACATTCCAACAAAGCCCAGGTGCAAAGGAACAAGCAGACTAGAAAGATAACCTTCCCTGCTCACTGCGCTTATCTAATTACGCCAATAAAAGTGCTCTACCAGAAGAAATTAAGCTCTTCTCTGTTCTAGAAAGCTCTCTATTTTTAGATGGGAATGAATAGTGTTTATAATAAATTTAAACACAACTCCCAGCTAAAACACCTCAAACTGACCAACCAGTGGGACTGTGTGTCTGACCTAGAAACTTGTACAAAAGAAATTAATTTTTTTTCCCTTATGCATAAGGTACACCTCAAACTGTGGATTACTGCTCACCAGAAAGCATGGCCTCAGGGAGAAACTTCCTCCAGTGAGCAGAGACTTCAGTAGTTGCTGCTCTTACGGGAGCACTACATGAAATCTGTGTTAGGCAGAATTGCCAACAGCCATCACAGATACAGACGGCAGCAATTCCGGAGGAATTTTTAACTGAAGGCAAGCCTTAATATTCTTAGAGCATATGTGATATTTGCCCACATCTCTCTAGTCATTTGACTGCAGCTTATTTTTCTGGACTGATATACAGATGCTTCCCCCAAACACACCTCATCCTACTATAAAACTTCCAGTTAATTCTCTATTGGAGTATTTTATTATTTCCCAAAGAGCTTTTTTAAAAAAAGATGGTTGAATGTTAACATTAACCTGTTCACAACAGATCACTTGTCACTGTTTTCTTAGGAACAGCAGCCATCAAACCTAAGAGAGGAAACTTGTGATGATCAGACCTAACAGCTGTGCTACCAGCTTTGCAGAGTTTATTACCGAGGGCCCATTTTTATGTCTCTTGCTCAGTCACATTTTTCGGCCACAGCATTAAAATATACACTGGCTCTGTTACAAAAAAAATCTTTCTGTTCTATAACTCACTAATTAAGAAGCAACTGCATAGAAACCACCCTGTTTCTGCATTCATCACCCATCTTGTGATGAACATGCTACCAAGCAGAATGATGTTTTCAGGCTTACTGTGGGTTGCTAAAGTGAGGAAGCACATGCTTGGATAAAGCACCCACAGATGCCAGAGGGTAATGCAGCACTTCGTTTTTCAAGCAAAATGGGCTTTTGTTATCCTTACTAAAACAGATTTTTGACTGACCACCTTCTCCCTTGAGGATCTCACCTTAATGTTTACACTGACTCGTCAGAATAGTACTTTTGAAGTGAACCTCCCCATCACCCTTCCCTGAGTTTCTGGCTTGTAGCATGGAGAGCTGTGCAGAATGGGGCTCCTTTTGGATGAAGCAAAAATGGAAGATGAAATCCAAAAGCTCACCTAAGGCACTCATTTTGCTGATGGCACACTCAGCCTAAGGCTCTCAGAAGAGAGCTCAGCTGAAATAAAGCAACTGGGATATGTATTCCATGGACACAAACTTTGTTGCTCTACAGACTTGCAAAATGCTATTTGTTAATGCAGAAGACTGAGTTGAGACTGAAATGTCATAAATACCCTGAATGCAAGACTAAAAAACAACTGAAAAGTTGTGAAACAACCACAAAACTATTAAGCCAGTACAGAAAGAATAACAACAGCAGCCAGTATCTCGGGCCAAATTCTGTAAAAAAAAGCTGTGGTTTTAGTTGGGCAGCTCAGATACACCTAGGTTTTTTTCTTGCTGCTACAATATTGTGAAACTGCAAACAATTACCATCAGTGTAGAATTACCAGGGGAATGTAATAACCACCATAATGTAATAGATCTAAAATATAATTTGGAGTTTTGGATATTAAAAGGTGAAATAATACAGGAACACCTATACTGCAGCTCAAATTTACACCTGCTACCCACTTTTCTTTACCCCATGTGAAAAAAATCCTATGTAGACTAGGCCATGGATACATTAACGTAAGTTAAAAAAAAGAAACTAAAAACTAATGGGTAGTCTAACACTCATGACAAATATTGTGGGGTTTTTAGAATAAATACCAGTATATGTACACATTGCTCAGCACTCTATTTGTCTTTTTTTTTGACAACTATGTTTCTTACTGCAAGTCCAATTTTAATGAGATTACAGATAATGAAATATGGACGAAAAAAGGCTGTAGTTAAATGCTCAACATTTACAACATCCTGCGAATAAGATACTGTAATTATAACCTCCCAAGTCACACCATTCCCATACAACATTCTTTTCACCTCTGTAGTACCCAGCTTGCCAGTCAGGGATGTCCTCTCTGCTTAGTCCCTGTCTGATGAACAGGGGCTGTGAGATGGGAGCGAAGCAGGAAAATGGATTCACCACGACTTGGCCATTTCTACAAACAGAAGGTGCTTACATCTTCTAGTACATCAAAAAAGAGATTCAGGAAGGCCAGAGGGATTCTGGATTCTCTGCACTCACCAAATCTAGTCTGTCTTTCCACCCCAAGGATAAATTACTTAACGCTTTTCAATCGGCAAGTGAGACAACAGCAGCTTATCAAAGAAAGCCAAACAAGAACTGCAGTTAAATTCTCAAAGTTTTTTCTTTGTCCTCTGCAAAATGAAACCATGACATTCATAGTCTTATAAAGGTAGGAAAGGAGGCATATGAAAAGAGCTATTAAGACAAAGTGACGTGCTTGATTAAAACACATTAGTTATGATATGATATAATATGATGAGATATGATAGTGGGGCAAAAAATATTCGAACAATAATAAGCACTTGCTTCACAACAACAAATAGCAGATTAATTTGGACATGGGATAATATTTTTCAATGTCATCTCACAGTGCTCGATCACACCACTTTTCAAAAATTCTCTGCTTTATACCACAGAGGTTGCAATAGGTTAAAAATCTCATATAGAAAAAATGCCCACATTTTTACCCATATGACCCTCACCTGAGATAACCTGCTTCCTATAGGAAATGTGTCATCTCAAAAAACCTGCACATGTGGTAATGAGGATCAGAATCAGGGGTGGGAAAGGGGAAGGGAACTGCAAGGGAACAGGATGCTTAAGATGCTTAAGAGTAACTTACACCTCATACAACCACTCACACCTACGTGAAACTGCACTGTTGAGTCTCTGTGGGAAAAGAAAGGATCAAAAAGCCAAGCGAAAACTGATAACCCGTGTGAAATGCACCTGAAAATACAGCCATTAATTGTGATACATGGTCCCTAAAACAAATGACATTGGGAACACAAATGGATGCAGTACTTTAAGCCATCTTATCACACAGATCTTTACCAAGGAGACCCATCTCAAACGAGCATTTATTCCAAAGGGGAGAGAACTTCTGAGCAGGTCAGCGTTTGTTCAACACCACCTTGAACAGTTTGCCAGGCTGAATCTACATTACAAGAGACTATAAGGGCCTCTAATGAGGACTTGACTCACAAAGCAGCATTGATGTACAAATCTACATTACAAGTAGTTATTGTAGTTATTTCACAATGCCCAGCCTGTGAGATGCAATCTCAGGTGGTCTACACCTGTTCTGCAGGGCTTCAGGCTGTCAAGGTCAGATATCTCGAGCTGGTTGTAACTTGAACTCTGGCAGAGTTCAGATAAATGCAGTTAAAGAGAAGAGAAAGCTTTAGTGTCTCCTAAGTATCCTATTTCAACAAAGAGCAAAGGGAAACAGAAAGAAAGTTTGTGTTGGCTACACAAGCTTGTCTCTGTCTTTTTTCCTTCCCTCTCCTGTCCCCAAACCCACAGGCATTGTTAGATGTCTAATTTTAGTTTCAGACAGCAGATGTCTTTTTCATAGCTACTCCCAGCAAAATGAAATAATAAAAGGGGGCTTCTTAAAATTTTAAAGGACAGAAAATAGTCTGTTGAATCTCTTGCTGTTACTGTTAATTATAGACACCGAACAGATTTAATTAGACCCAACCAAACAGAAAAACATATGTAATCTATGCCTTTAGCATAGCATGAACCAGGCAAGGGGCAATGAAGCAACCCCCTGCCGGACACTTTAATTAATTTTACTTTAAAAAGAATACACAGATCAGGATTCAGCAAGGGTATTTCTATAACTGATACAAGACCATTGTTATGAAGGTTAAGGCAGAATGCCTTGTCATTACACCAACAAATCTTGTTATACGAGCAGAAAAGATTTCCTATAGTGATGGAATGGGGAACACTAATTTTGCCGTTTCCCAACTCTCACAGGCATGAGATCATAGGTTTTGGTTTGGGAAAGCAAGAAGTAAGAAAGGACGGTTTGGGAGCTAACAAAAATGAACTCTGTCAAAGCATTACTATAAAGACATCTGTAAAATTTCAATCTTCAACCCAAAGCTGAAACCAATATGAGACTGCTGCCTTCCACATGGACTGGTTTATCCTTGGCAGTCTCCCTGATATTTCTACTCACAAACGCTTCAAAAGTGTGTGACCTGTCTTTCATCCACCCCTGTGCTTTTCAACCCATTCTTCACCCTGTTTCATTCCCTCACGGGAAGAATGAAGATGTACTGTGTTAAGCTCGGACAACTTTTTGCTGGTAAAACTTCAGTCTTCACTGATTGGAAGACTGGCTTAAAAAATACGTGGGAAGGCAGACTGGCTTCAAACACACTTGGGTATCCATGGGTTTGATTTGAGGAACAACTTTTCTTAGCTTTAATAAAATCTTCTACCATTGAGTCACAGTAGATCTTTATAAGTATCCATAAGACCTGCTGCACATACTTAGTACAGTTCACCCCTAGAATTTATACCCCTCTTTTCCAACAAGCCTCAGTTGTCACTTATGTCAGAACGACAGAGGCACTGAACCCCTGAGTTGAAATGGAAGGAAATCAGTGAAAGCTGCATGCTCAGAATTTCAAGTGCTGTATAGTGTTAAGTACTCTGAAAATCGGGTTCTAGGTATTAAAATGGGACACCTAAAATCAGATTATCTGTACAATGAAATGAAAACATATTATGAAAATACATTTGTAAAACCTTTTGAAATTACAGTAATTAATATAATGGCAAAGCCCAGGACAGAGCCAACCCTTCTTTGAAATTTCATTAACACAGGATGACTCTGTGAAAATCCTGGGGAAAACCTGCAGGATGATGCAAACACTGAAAGGAACCAAACCGCTCTTGCAAAGCCGTCACCGTCAATTATGGGCATTCTTAGTTTGTGAACTCCTGAATTTACATCCTTAATAAGCTTTTCCTTTCTTAAACATGTATGTGTGAAGAAACAGTAGGACGCTAAGATCTTCCTTCAAAATGATCTTTAAAATATACGAGTGCATAGCCCACCCCACTGATGTTTTGACTGCACCACACAGCGTGCACATGTGTGAGAGCACATGCACACAGACACACACAAGCATCGACCTACAGCAGTAAACCACTTCCCTGTCTATCCCCTCCTATGGCTTTGAAGCTAAGCTGCTTATTTTAAAAGAGTTGAACCTATTCTGTTTACTCTGGGAGCTTATTAGAAGAAGCAATTTTACACCATAACTGTTAGGGGAATAATTGCTTTAAAAAAACAAACCCAGACAAAGAATGGGTTTGTCTTTTTCTGAAGCTCATAAGATGTTCAACCTTCCATCTAGTGCCTGGGTATTTCACACAGTAGAGACCAAAGGTGTGCTTCAGTAGTTTTATTCCTTTGGGAGAAGCCACTGTGGAGGAGACAGGCAGCCTTGGTGATAACGCTGTCTGAGCCCATTTAGGGCTTTGAGCACAGGAGCCCGATTTGGAGCCGCACCCAGGATGCCGCCGGCGGCCGAGCGCAGCACAGGGCGTGGGCATGGCACTAAGGGCTCCCTCCAGCTTCCTGCACAGAGGAAAACTGGCATTTGCCCCTTCATGTGGCCTCTGTGTCACGCAACAGTGAGCTGCAGGCACCGTGCTTCAGTCCTTCTCACCAACACCATTAACTGCAGCCAAAGGAGCAGCCAAGAGGAAGGGTTGGGAGCCCCAACAGCACAAGGTGTCAGATGTTAACCATCGCCATTTGGTAGCAGCTTGCTTTAAATTAAAACTAATTCATTTAAAGAAATGATGCAAGCTTTTCTTACCTACCAACTGCTAGTACCACCTACAAATTTCAAGCATTAGGTCAGTTGCACAGAGCTTGTGAAAATCAGCTTAAGCTTTTTTAATGCTTAATTATAGCAAGTCTTCTTTACAAGTGTTTTACAGCGTGATTACGCAAATTGTAAGTTCAACCATAGTTTGAACATAAAGAAGTTCCTTTTATGAAATGTGACTTGCAAAGGTATTACATGAAATTAATTGGGAAAAAATAATCACTTAGAACACAGTAATTATATTTTAGAAATGAAACCCTGAGTCAATTCATAGCTCTCTAGAATTAGGGACTTCATAGCCAGTATATCTAATATACTGCTGTTCTTGATGTTCCCTTTTTTGTTTGGGTTTTTAAAAGGAACAGTCACAAGGCCTGTTAAAATATGAACCTTTAAAATTCTATCACTCTTTCAAATTAATGATGTCATACAGAGAACAAAGGAGCAATTATTTCTAAACAGTTAAGAGACGTAAAATATTTTTAAATCAGCTCTTAATAAGATAATAGGTGAACATGAACTTCAACACCTCTCTGTAGACATATGAGGAGAAAAATACGCATTTCAGTCAATACAAGCATTACCAACAAGCTCAAATGATACTTGTTAAAACCGAATGGCTTATATTTTTGCACATGCTTTTACTGTGTACCTATTCAGGTCAAAATATTTTGCAGGATTCCATTTCAACATCATTTCAAACACTTTTGACAGCAATTGCTAGGAAAAAAAGGCTGGGATGATTGGGTATGTCCTTTTCCATTCAGAGCTGTTTAAAATATTTAAAATATTGCAGAATTTTGTAAGATTAGAGTGCACGCTAGTAGGAGAAAATAATTTTGGAGATATATATATATAAATTCAAATATTCTGCCTGACAAAAAGTATCACTTGAACATTAATGTTACGAGTATACAGAACAGCACCAAAGAGGATTTCTTGGAGGCTTTCAATGAGAGAGTTTGTTAGTAAACACACTGAGTAGCAGCACAGGAATTTTTCTCTGTGCCAGCAAGGGCAGAAAGGTCAAGAAGACAAAGTTCTATTTTCATGAGCAGGAAAAAAGAAAGTTAAAGAAAGCATCACAAAAGGATTTTTCCCCCCTCCTTGCTTTCAAAAAAAATAAAGGATCAGAGAAAAGCTTGGTTAACTTTTAACCAACATCAAGGATTTTTTTGTTCATGTAAAGAAGCATTTTTGGTATAGTAAGTACCTCTACTGTTTTGCTTCTATATTAAAAAACAGTAAATCCCAAAAACATCTTGAACAGTATCAGTTTAAAGAATTCAAAACAAAGGATGACCACAATATCAGAACAACTGCCAGCAAAATGAATTATAAAGATCTTTCATTTTTAAAAGCACATAGCCCTTCCTGCAGAATATGTTCCTTTCAAACATTCTGCTTTCACAACATGACATACTGTTTCCATGAGCATTAATTCAAAACTATTGATGTATCTCACATGTCTCCACTTCTCAGAGTTCACTTAAACAAAACCTTGACAAAGCAACCAAAGAAAGTCTCCAGAAAAAAAAAAAACTACATGACTGCTTACAACAGATAATCAGATAATAAGGGACAGCCTATTATACTGCATGGTTCAAAAGCTTAAAACACCTCCTCATTCTGATTTCACTTTTAATCATTAAAATACCCTGTATCTGTAACATAATAAGGTTCTTATAGCTCTGTAAGTCTACATTTCAAAGCAGTTTGTTCCCTAGAGCAGGGTTTGGCTGTGAATAGGCTGCTTCCTTTCTGCTCAACTTCACAAAGTTCTGAGGTGATCCTTTCTGATGCTTCTCTCACATCCTCTGCTCTAACTGGCCCTTTAGTGCTATCTGACAATCCCTTAAAATATAATTTCTTGAAAAATATTTTAAAAAATAATTAAAACTCAAGAATTAAAAAGACAAGGAAAATAATCCCTGGATGAGGCTGTCCTTATTTCCTTTATTTTAGATGGTTGGGTACCAGAGCACTTGCCATTAGAGGACAGGCTGATGGGCCTGGCTTTCTTCAAGGCTGGAAAAGAGGAAATTTTGGTGTGGGAGTCAAGCACAGCCTGCTGATACCTGCAAAGTAGTCAAAGAAGACAGAGCCAGGCTCTTTACGGCAGTGCACAGTGTGGGAACAAAAGACCATGAAAATAAAGTGAAACAGGAAAAGTTCAGATTAAATATAATCAAAAAAACCCCAAAAAACACCTGGAAGACAACGAAGCCCTGGAACAGGCTGTCCAGAGATGTTATGGAATCACTGTCCTCGGAGCTTTTTAAAACCCAACTAGACAAAAAGCCTTGTGTAACTTAGTCTGCACTGAGAGCTGAACAGAGGCCCTTTCCAACCTAATGGTTCTGTTCAGAAATTTTTAAGCAAACATTTCTCTTTAAATTTTAATGTTGCAGTTGCAAAGGAGGCAGCAGTTTGCCTAAAGCAATCATACTGATGGCCACAACCTCAACAGCAGCAAATACAGAAATGAGGAATTTCCTTTTTATAGAAATACAGTGATTAATCGTCATGCATTCATTGTTTAAAAAAAAAACGGCTGTCCCTTAAAACCCAGGTCTTAGAGGCTTTATTTATATGTCAGTATTTATTAGGTTTTATCTTTTCTTAAGATGGAATCTTGCCATGGGCACAAGTTCATGCACATGCATGCAGTATTATCATCTTTTTTATGGCAGGGGTGTTATTGTTATGTGTTATTTTAATGAAAATATAAAAGTCATTACATATTTATGTATGGATATTTTGGAATAAAGCTGTATATGGGATTGGTGTTTTTTCTGGCTAACAGAGAATAAAGAATTTTCCTGGCAAACTGATTTAAAATTTACACATGACAATTCATAATTTATGAACTGGTAATTTATACAGTCTTAAAAGTAGAGTTTATATCCAATAGTGCAAAAATAATTACCTATAAAAAGCCTCTCCCCTTTTTTTTAATAACAAATATAAGCAGTTAATCCCTGTATTTTGTTCTTTCTAGTATTTTAAGTGTCCAGATGATAGCAATGTACTATACAGAATCTCCAAACAGTGTGCTAAATTATAATATTGGAAAGACCATACATACCAGAGAACTAAAAGTCACTAAAAATGTGTAAGATCCAGAACCCACTCCTGACACAGTAACTCCTTTTGTCCCATCTGATTCAGCTGCCTGCTGGGCAGTACCAAACATAAATGCATCCATCTGGATCCCAAAGGGAGAAGACCAACTTGAAAACATTCAACTTCATTGGAAGATAGGATGGCACTGTAGAATATTTGAAGGACAGCAACTAGAAATAAACTAGATATAATGAGAAACAAAGCTAGGAAAATTCTGATACATTCAGAATTCCTGAATTAGGTAGATACTTTAACAAAAATACGTAGTATTGACTAATTTGATACAGTTTCCCTCATCTGAACAATTAAAATACTTTAATTGACTCACAGAAGTGCTGCAGTTTGACAGAGCTGACTCTCTGAAATACATAAACTCATATTGTAAAATCCAGGTCATTCTCTCCTCTCAGTAATTACAGAATGCATGAGATGTTTCCACCAGAACAGCCAGTCTGTACCCGCATCACAAAAATATTATTTGTTAAAAGCAGAAATTATGCCAATATATTCTGACTTTGCCAGATGAAGGTTCAGTTTCTGGATATGACTTAGAAATGGTTCATTAAAAATACCTTGATTTCTGTGCCCCCAGGAAGAAGAGGCTTCATCACAAACACATTATTTTGCTGTTCTTTATGTCAATTTTTTGTAGCATAAAATGGCTACCTCTTCTCCCTTTTTCCACCTTAAATATTATGTTTACTCATGACAATATAGTATATTTTAGTTGTATCAGATGAATATATGTTCTACACATTCCTAGGGATTTCAACAAAACTTGCATTGAAAACTTTTTAGTGAAAATCTAAAGACAAACCCTTAAAATACACTGGTAGTGGTTTAAGACAACTGATGAGGACTGTAGCACAGCAGGTAGAAAACTATCTGGTCATATTTCTACTAAAACCTGTTCTGTCTTGAGACATGTTTGTAATTGCACTTGAAATATTAGCTACCAGTTTTTATGATTTCATCAAAAGACTCATGCAATTTAGTCTGTTCCTTACAGTTACAATTCCTGAGTTGTGCAACAGAGTTTAGGGATTTTTGCTTGTTAATTTTAAAGTGGGGATTTTTTTAGCCTTTAAAGTTCAAGTAAATAAAAAACAAAACCCAAACCCCAGGAATCCTAAAAGGCTTGGGGCTTTAGGGAAGAAATGAAAGAATTCAAACTCAAGAATTTCTGAGGGGAAAAAAAGAGTTTTCTAAAGCCTGACCCAATTTCAAATGCTTCGCTTTTATACTGCTACTTCCCTTCATTTCAGATTTATTATTCCCATAGTAATCATTATGTAACTTCTGCTTTAACTGCTGCAGGTTTTCTAGGGAGGCTTAGAACATACAGGCTCTATATACATTTTACACCAGTATTATAAGTGCTAGGGAAGAAAATAAAAAAGAAGGAAAAAAGTCAAACTCGTGCTATCCCACTATCGACATTCTCACTCCTAGAAACATCAGGCCAGTTTTAAACAGCCATCAAATCCTACCCAAAATGAGCAGATTTAGTAGCCATTACCATTATAATACTTTCCCAGTAAATGACTAAGCAAAGCCGAAACACTCAGTATTATAAAAACCAGGCTTGCTGCACCCTGTGTTCTAATCACATGCAGTAAATTCACAAACTTTCAAGCAATTTACTTAATGTGGCATGCAAAATGAAAGCAGAAATATAAAGAGAAATATACCATTCTTCAAAAACCATTAATCATTCCAGTTTTTACATTAAACCTCTCCTAAACTTAATCTTAGCTAGTTTTTCACTTCATCATTTCCTCATAGACCAGGCAGCTCTCTATTGTGTCCAAAGGATTTCGAGAACTAGAAAATATTATCAAGAGGACAGAATATTTACAGCTGAGGTGGTTGATCTATTGCATTACGTTTACCCAAAGGCATGAAAGGCACCACCTAGAAAGCAAAAGATAAGGATTCACATTCCTTATTTGCACTCTTTTTTTTAAACTATGAGCATTAATCTTCTTCCTTGGTAGGAAGAGCAAGAACAAAGAGGAGCAGCACAGGAATAAACAAGCAAGTCAACAGGAATAAACAAGCAAATCAACTACTTTTCTAAGAAGAAACCATCTAGTGGGTGAAAGATGATGGCAAAAATTACATGGACTTTTTTTTCTGCTTCTGTGTAAAAGGAAGAATTATACAAGATTTTTAAAAGTCTCTTCTAGCTACATGTTTATGATTCTGTGCTTAATAGAGCTTCAGGCAGTTATAATGACCAAAGTCTCCAAACTGAATATGCAAGATGTCATGAGACCTATGAAATAGAATGTTTCTATTGTTCTGATGACACAGCAATATTCTAAAAAATATTTCTGCCAGTCCTCCTAAAAGGCAGACAAAATTTATTTATAGCAGGCCATAATTCTCTTAGAAGTTTATCTGTTTTGCAGAATTTCATGCAAGATCTGCAGTGTGGTGAGATTTCCCACTTTCACATTCTGCTGCTAACAGAAGAAAAAGAAGCTTCATGCATGGTGTGACAATTTTTGACTTATCATAAGATACGCCATTAGTTTTGGGCATGTCTGTCAGCTTGGGCAGGCTGAAACAAAGATCCAGGTATTCCCTCTGGCTACAAGTCCTAAGTTTTGTGTTTTCTGTTTGGAAACTGTGGCAGTCATACTCTTTCAGCAAGGCAGACACTCAGAACTCCTGCTCAAACACTGAAACACACTGCAAGGCAGTCACTGAACCAAGAGTTAGCCACATTCCAGACTGAGACACCAGGCATTTGTACAACTAAGGTGGTCCTTCTATATTAGATATTACTATACACACACACATATGTATACACACTAGATAGATGGCAGCATCAGATACATAGATTTTAATTTTAAAAAATATATGTATATTTGAGGCTTTTCTAAGTACTTTCTTTCTGGAAAAACTGCATGCTCAAATCCAAAGCATCACAATCTCTGCTCCACTGCCTTGAAGGCAGCCCAAATACATCAGTCAGCTCAGGATGGAAGAATCTCAACTACGACGCATTGGTTGGGGAATTTCTGCCCAATCCACATCAATTAGGAAATGATTCACTTATGCTGAAGAGTGGTCCTCTTGCAACATAGCTGCTGAAAAAATATCTGTATGCCAGTTCATATTCTACCCAGTCTCCCCGGTTCACAGCTTCAGTCAATGTGCAATCTGTAGATACTTTGGTCCAAAAAATCTTTTTCATGCAGTAAATGGATATATTAGGTTCTTGTTTTTAATGAAATTCCTATATTTGCAATATAGCAGCATCTAGTCAGAGGAGCCAGAATGGCAGAGAGATGTGAAAAAGGTGTCATCAGATGATTATGAGATGCTCACTTTGTAGAATTTCTTAGATATAACCAATTGACTAAGTAACGGATTTTTCATTTTTCATATTCATTCAATAAGATTCTTTTATTCATAGAGCAGCCACAGCTCAGACAGACACTGCCATTTTCTTTACTGGGCTTCTCTGAAATACTGTCTTAGTAATTTAGAAAAGCAAGATTTCTGATGTTTTCTGTTCCCTTACCAGTTTAACAACAGTACCATAAGCAAAGCTATCTGACAAATATTCCTAACTGAAGAGCTCCATAGATATGTGAAATATGTGTTCATTCCTCTTTGGGGAGCAATGAAAATGGGCAAAGGACTGCTTTCTGTGTTCTGTGGAGTCCAAAGTCAACTCTGGTATTAAAGTAGGGCTAGTTTTAACTAATACATAAACACTATGGAAGTTACAAAACTGAGGTTCCTTGAAAACAGCTCCCAGTTCAGATGCTGCAAGAGGAGAAAGGACATAGTATTGACTTTGTTATCCATCCTTGGAAAGTTCAGGCTTTTACTATTCCTGTTTACAGGAAGTGAAGCTCCCTCTTAGCATGTACTATCTTCTCTTTGAGAGAGAAGGGACACAAAATGTATTAGTTTGCTTTAAAACGGTTTACAGCACTGTGTGGTAGTAACACTGCTAATGAAAGCAAGTGGAGGGCACTTACAATTTCAGATGAGATTTAGTATTTATTGTATTATTTTTTGTTGGCCTGAGAGTTTAAGCCTGCTCTTTTCTGACTCATAAAGACAACTTACTTTAAGTAAGTCATTTCTCTCCACAGAAGTTACAGTAAAAATATTTCTTTCTAAATATAATTTCCTATGAAACAATTGAGATTTGGCTTTCCACAAAGGAATTTCTCTCAATCACAAACAAGTCTTTGACCTTCAAGCAAAGAGGCACAATGATCCCAGTAATAATCTAAATTTATATTTTGACTAGCTCACAATGGCCACATAAATCACACATCGAGGGTGGGAAGAGGAAAAAAAAATGGATAAGCCACAGCCACCCAATTGGCTGGTTGGTGGCTCTTCTATGGATATTGGCCCTGTCATCACGGCATCTTCACTGGCCTGGGAGGGGATGCAGATGTAAAATAGTGAAACAAACCTGGAATGAATCTCCCAGGCACTAGGGCATGCTGATTCCTGTCAGCAGTTAGGGTAATCACTGGGACAAACACAGAACAACTCCTCGATATTTACTTTGATACCCCACTATGATACTCTCAAAAAAGATGAGGCATTAGAGGTATGCAATTTCCAGATCACTCATAACTTTACCCAAAAAACTTCTGCATTCTGTGTAAACCTGTACTCGTAAGCATGTGTTGGCAGCCACTGCTACAGGGAGAGAAAAGAAGTGCATGCATCCCCACCTACAAAGTTCAGCATTTGTGTGTGTCTGTATTTTCTGTACTGGTTTTTCACGCTGTGATCAGGGAAAGGAAACACGCTTCCCTGTTTCTGAATGAGTAAAGGAACTCGTGCAAGGAAGCATCTAAGGGCAGCCACTCTGCAAGAGGAGGCGAGTCAGGAGCAGAGGGTGACCACAACAGAGGCAGGGGCAGTGCCCTCACTGACCAGGGACGCAGGCACAGATACTCAAACAGGAAAAGCAGAGCAGGTCTGGTGAGAGAAACCAGGGTCAGCCACAGTCCATGATCACCGAAGTTATCCCACAGTGACAAGGCAGGTCTGAGGCTTGGCCAGGAGGGCAAGCCAGTGGGTCAGGTCCAGCGAGGGATGTGGCTGGGCACAGGACAAGCTGCAGCGTAGCTCAGGAGACAAAATGCAAAGGCTCAGCTTAAATGTTCCTCCTGAGAAAGGAGGTGGATTGCCTGCAGCAAGGCTTCTTCACAGCTCTGACATGGCTATTTCCACAGCCACCTGATCCAAGGCTACTCTACCACAGCAGATCTGGCTTTGGGCACGGGCAACCCATCCTTACAACAGAGGTGTGTGCAGAGGATCCTGGCACGGGGCACTGTGCTTTGGTACCAGGAAATACCAAAACACTGGGGACAAAGTGTGAATTGTTCTATTCAATGTATGTGGCAACTATCAGAAAATAAAATATTACTGAAAAATCAGACATCTGAAGTCAAGAAAAGGAACAATCCAGTGCTCAGACAAAACCTAAGATACATAAGGCATAACTTAGACAGTAAGTTATATACATATACATAACTAAGACATGGACTTGTAAAGTTCACTTGTGAGAGAGCTGCATCGGATTATTTTTTCATCTTGAGTTTTTCTGACCTATGAGAAAAAATAATCATCATGTTCTTCAGGAAAAGAGAAACTTCATCCTACAGGATAAAGATTTGGCAATTTGCTTGCTACGCTTGTTTAATAACTGTCCATGAGACTACTCACAAGCCCACATTGTACATTTTTGTTCCGTTCATTTTTTAATTAAATGAAGTCTATTGTATTTGGGAATATCCTGGAAAATGCTTGTAATCAAGTCATTGATGGTTTTGTGGGAGAGAACAATGGCCTTTTTAATCCAATATTGTTCATGAAACTAATACCAATTAGGTCCATCAACAGTAACAAATAAACAAGACCTTCCTTTAAAAGAAATTACACCAACTATTGCAGAAAATACTGAACACAAATGCACATGTGATTTGCACATCCACAAATCAGTCTTGGATATCACGTGACTGTGACTCCTGCACCGGCAGACTCATTTTGGGTGGCACACTCCTCCCCAGTGCACACAGGGGGGCTGTAGTAGCAGTATCCTCATCCATTTGCTCTTTGTAAGGACCTCTGACTCTGTAGAGAAACTAACCTGGCTTAGCCAACATGATGGCTCATTCCTCCTAGCCATCCGACCACCCTACACACCCAGTGACACTCTGTGAGTCAGCTGGCAGTCTGTGAGGCCAGGGCAACAATTCCACCACCTCCCTGAAACCTCCCTGCACCGTCTCTGACATCTCATCTCCCTACGCGAGGCCAGCGTGGGCGTTCCAAGCTATTAAAATATTTCAGGACTCCCATGTGTTAGACTCCCTCTCTCTCCTCTCCGAACCTGGAAAACAACCAGACTTTCTTTCCACCAAATACCTGAAGAGGCTAATGCACAGCTAAAATAACCCTGACTCAGAGCATTTAAGGAGCAATAAAAAGGATTGATTTACACACAGGGATTTAGCCTTTTTTACATAAATTATTTCATTACGGCAACATGAGCAAACAAACCACCAAAGTGTTCCAAACAGCATATGTTTAGGCTGGTTTAACAAAATGAGCAACTAAGAAAACATTACTAATATCTGGGAAATACTTTCTTATCTTGAAGCCTTCTTATTTTAAAACTGAATTATCTGTATAGCCATATATATGAGCAAAAGGTTTACAGCACATGTTACTTGTTAGGCAGCTGCATTTCTATAAGAAGCATCAAATAATCTCAGGTATATAAAATCTATACAAATAATCCCTGTCAAAGATGTATCTAAATTTGAGACATCCAGTTGGGAAGAAAAAAAAGATGTATATAACAAAGGGAGAAAGATCCAGGATACACAAAGAGCTCTTAGTTTATGCAGAAATTGTTCAGGCTCATATGTTTGGAAAACATTTCATCACTGGCTTCACTGCAGGTAAACAGTGATATAATCTAAATCAGAAAATTAAACATATCCAGCTAATAACAATGACAGCCTAACAGTCTTTTTAAGATCATTTAATTACATTTGAAAATGGCTACATTATGGTAACACGTGTTGGGTATTTTAAACATTACAATCCATAAGAGTCATTAAGTAACAACAAACTTTATGTAAGTAACATTAGGTTCAGTGAACTGAAGTCTCTTCTAAAACTTGTGATCAGTCACAAGGCTCTGTGACTCTTGAAATCACCATTTCACNCCCCCCCCCCCAGATATTTACATATTCAAAATGAGCACATATCTGCTTACCATACCTACTAAACAAAAAGATTCCAAGCCTCACCTCACTTTTTCCTTGTGCAACACACAGTAATTCCTGATGTTGCTCTACATGCCTGCAAAGCAAGCAATACCATACTGCTCCTCACGGGAAACACCGATGTGTCCATTCTGCTTCCTTCTGTTTGCTATTTCACCATGACAAAAATAAATATAAATAAATACATACAAAGACTCCTAGGTGTTTTTGCTTGCTATGCATGATAAAATATGAGCTTTGTATCCAGAAAATAATAATAATACCACCTTAGAATTATCTGCAAAGTTTAAATAAGATCACTCATTGTCTCTAGCTTCAACAGTACTCTGAGGAGCTCATGCCTTTGTCTTTCATGTTGTGCTGCCACATCAATGCTCTGCTCTGAGCACTAACCTCCATGCCCTCAGTATTTCTCAAGCTGCAATTCAAAGCAAGTGGTGGTAGATTAAAGACAAGACAGAAAGAATGTACTCATACCCTTGAATTACATTTTCAAGTAACTACAGCTACCACTAAGAAGTTATTTTTCTGTGTTTGGGTGGGTGGCTGCCTGCATAAGTGTTCTTTACAAGGAGGGTGGTGAAACAGAGGGGCAGATTTCCTGAAGAGGTTGTGGGATGTCCAACCCTGGATGCAACTAGGCAAGGTCCTTATCAACCACATTTAACTTGAAGTTAGTATTGTCTTCAACATCTTGGTCACCTACTCCAGATGACCAGAGGTCACTTCAAATGTCCCTTCTAAATACATTATTCTGTGATTCCATAACATTGTAACTTTGGCTGATTTCAAGCCCTGTCTCACAAATTCACAGGCATTAAAATGCAGAGGCCTTCATGCACGCGAGGACGCAGAGCCCTGCACAGCCCCTGGCAAACAGCACTGCTGCCAGAGTCGTCAGCAATGCCACACAGCTTAATGAAGCTGCAGAGCTCCTGGTGCCCATGCTAAAGAAGTCAGTGCTGGAAACCTTCCCAACAACAACTCTGATGCAGCTAAGGCTCATGAAATAAACGGCAATCAGCAATGCCAGCACGACCACAGCTAATAGAATCTGTCTTGGCACAACACATTAGCGATGTCAAAAGGATTTGAGTAGGGATGGGCAACCCCCACAGTTACACACTCCACAGTGGAGACAAAAAATCTGAGAGATAATATGAAGGGCTCAGACCTATGAATGTTAAAAGACAACTTTTCACATTCAGAGCAAGTTATAAAGCTCACAAATTTTGCCTATCCACAACAAAAACACAAATTGTCTATACAGGAACAGTTGTCATAGGATCTTCAATGTCTTCTCATAAATAACATTGTGATTAACAGGAAAAGCTACTTCATTGAAAGAAAAACTAGTAAATATTGCCAAAGGTACAAATTCAGTAAGATGTTGCATCGTTCAGTCTCATGATACAAGAATCAGATTGTTTAGCGTCTTATGACCTAGGAGTATTCTCTGCAGGCTGGAAAAGGACAACGCCTGTTTTTCTTGACCCTAGAAATTCTGCAAGACATTCTTAAGTCAGCCACTGTAATGGAAGCAGCTGTGGAAATCAGAGACTCCGTGCCGTAATTACATCTCTAAAATGGACTGTGGCAACATGAGTTATTCTCCACTTCAGTGTCAAGAGGATGGAGTGACCACAAGAGTTCTGGAGGTCACAAGCCAAGAACAAATGATAGAGCCAAGGTATTAAGGAAGGGAGATACAGCACCTGTAAGAGTCAACTGTACATTCAGAATCCTGGCTCTCTGCAGCTGTAGGTGTTTTCAGAAGGTGCAATGGCAGCAGCTGCAACCAGAATTTAGCAGGATTTGTGGCTGAGGACAACTGTTTGCTGTATTCATGATCCTTTTGCTCAGACATTTTTAGCTCAGGATACCCTCACAAGATCTGCAGATGAAATCCTGCACTACGCTGCTCAGGACTGCTGCCATTTGCAGCCCCTGGGGCCATGGCAGAACTAGGTCAAGACAGGGACAACAGTGGAATTAGCCTGGAACACAAACGGGGCCAACATGGTTTAAACAGCCACCCGTCACCTTTACAAGGAAGGATTCTGCAGATGTGGGCTTTGCTTCCTCTGTTTGTGGGATTTGAACCCACTGACAGCTCTACACTTAGTTACTGAAACTCTCTGGAGCAACAAAGATACTCCATGTGTGGGTGGATGACAAGAAGAATGCTTTGAGGAGTCTGTTCACCAGAGGCAGATTGTAGCAATTTAAAAGAAAGAAAAGAAAAAAAAAACAAAAGAAAAAAAGAAAAGCAAAACAAAAAGCGGGCAGACTGGGATCCTCATTCATGGAGGAGCTAAAGAAATCTGGCACTAAGAGGTGACAAGCAAAGTAATTAGAAAATAATTATTTCAAGGGAGAAAGGGATGTAAAAGAGTAGAAGTGAGTCAAGATAATTTCAACAGAATGAATCATAAAAAAGTAATATATAGTTCCTGTTGTACTGGGCAACTGAGAGGGATGGGCATGCTCCTAACTAGACCTTAGCGAGATCTTAACTAGATCTTTGTTCCTGCAGCCATTAAGCAGGGGAAAAGCACAGCAACCAACACTTTCCTATCTTCTATTCAGAAAGCTTTTTGAAAACTTGCTTTCACAGTCACTTTATAAAATCTGTAATAGGCCATGTCAAACAAAAACCCCAGTGTCACATAAATTCAATCAGTGGTGAACAACAACACAACAAAAATACAAATGCAATTGTCTGTAAATCCATGATGTTCAAGTTTCTATGCCAGGAAATGCAAGACAGTGTGTATGTGTATCTGCTGCAGTGCCTGCTGTCTGCTAAAATCCATCTATCTAGAAATCCACACAGACATAAGACTGAAGAACCAAGATCTCCGTACATACACAAGCCACCTCTTCCAAAAACAATAGGACAAGCCACTGACAGGAAAGTGTATGTAATCTTATTAGTCTGACACTTTGTGTTTCCATATGACATTTGAAATGCTAGAACAACACAAAAATGCTGGTTTACACTATAAATTCACAGTGAGGTTCAGGCTAGATTTAATGATTATATCTTCGTTCATGATACAACTGCAAGAAAAAAATGATACCAGTCCTCTGAAGCAGATTTTGTGAAAGGAAATTCTATTTTTAGGACCCCAAGCTTGCTCACTTCTAACAGAATTTTTTTGTTCAAGTTCTTTGTCCTACTACTTATTATTATAGTAATACCACACTGCAAAGCTAAATATTATTTCATCCACATTTAAATGACAATAGACCTCATTTGTTTTGCTGCCTTTCCAAACGCAGTAGCAAAGAAGTTTCCTTATTCTATATTAGTTCTTGATGCTTCTATCCTTTATTACTGGAATAATTTCCCTTTATTCACACCTAAATATGACTCCTACTTCAAATTCCCCACGTTTGCTTTTTTCCTTCAATGAAACTGTTCATTCTATCTTTTCCAAACATTCTATATCTGTTTTGAAGTGCTTTTTCTGACTGAAATGTATGTAAGAAATTTAGGGGTAAGCTTGTCTTCTGGGTAGGAACAAAGCTCAGTTTATCTATTTCCAGAAAGGGAACAACAGAAAGTAAAGTCTGATTTTGTACTAGGATGGCAACATCTGCATGTATACACCTGAAAGATAAGAAATTTATTTCTAAGGGAATAGGCCACTACTTCTATACAATTTTAAAGTATTTAAGAAGTTGATGCAGGAAATAAAGAACAGCCTAGCCTGAAAGTAAATTCCAAGTTATCTTGATGAAATGTGTCTCAAGGGCATTTGTAATTTCTTGGCAGTAAAGTAATGGGCTTGTTATTTTGGGTAGTATTTAAAATCTGAAGAAAGACCTTGGGGTTTGTGATTAAGGCTTAAACAATCTAGATTCTATGCTGGCTCCACCATGTAGTCCAAATGTCACACCGGGCAACCTGCCTGATGTCTTCAAATCTAAATTTTCTTTCTCTAAAATGAGAACATTTATTTTCTCCCACCAAAATATTCATCTTGCCTGCTTTAGTGTCTATATAATTAAGTCACTGGGGCAACTCATAGAACCACAAGCTCATCACGCACTCGTTTACTCCTGGTCTGGGTTTAAAACTGTGAAGTTTGCTACTACATTTGCATATATAACTAGCATAACAAGACATAGAAATCATCTGAAGGATCTGAGAGTTGCAGGCAGGGCAACACTCCAGAAAGCTGGGAGTTCAGGGATTAGAGATCTTAACTTTTAAACAAACTTCTTCCTTCTGTAAGAAAATGAAGTACTTTAAATTGAAAAAAGAATTTTGCTATAATGCCTCTAAATAAGTGGCATCCTCCCCATCATAATGGGATGTTTTTCTTCCTTTCATATAAAAATCCTTACCTATGTTTTTCAGATTTTTATTTGTCATCCAGTAACGAGTCCAAAACATGAAAAACAAATAGTATTCCAACATATTTTCCCAGTGCCAATGGTTTAAATGTTACAGGCATAACCGTGCAGCTGATTCTCCATAAGTACACAGTGTTACTGTTCAAATGCCCTTTATGCTGTGCAATGGAAGCACCAGACTCTGCATAAAGAAAGCCAGGTTCAGTTTCAGTACTGGCTCTCTCCACCAGATCTGAATGACAGCTGACAAAATTTTGAAGCTGGCAGAATTTTGAAGAAAAATTCACTATAATAAAAAATTTATTTATTGAATAAAATCACAGCAAAAGTCCTTGAGTACATTCAGTTGGACAATGAAAGCTAAAACTATTATGATAAAGTAATGCTGGATGTTATTATTCTGGCCAACAAAGTTCATTAAGGACATTATTTCTGCCATTGTATGGACAGATAAAAAAAGAAAGAAGAAAAGGGAAAAGAACTATTTTTCTACATGCCTTACTAGTTCTAGGTTTAAAGCAAACTCTTACAGCAAGCAATACAAAATTATAAAGAAGAACAGCTCTTTGGAAAATTACAAGAAAAAAAGGTGGCCAAGGACCAGAGACCACAATTACTTGACTGTTTTCATGCAGTTTCAACTGTATTTATTTTCTTCATGCCCAGTGAAATGAAACGTTTCAGGAAGACTCAGGAATTGCATGGAGCTTTCACTCTGAGAATATAAGTGAAATACTCAAATTTTCAAAGACAAGCAACATGCTCAGAAAAACAATGTAATCTGACATGCTACAAAGTACATTCAAAAGAAAGTATTGATTCACAATCACCAAACAGCGAAGGAGTTTGAAATATGTAGTCGAAGGACACATGCATGTTTTTCTCATCTGTGTTCCCTGAAACATTTGTAAGAGCTTCCCTTCAAAGCAAACAACGCATGGCACATCTTCCTAAGCAGACCAGATGGAGCAACTTGTTTACTATGCAGTGAGTGTTTGCTTCAGATCTACAACAGTAGAAAGAAGATAGCCTGAATGCGTAGGTCACAGGTGAAGCAAAAAGTAACATATGGCAATCCCAAAACCACAATGCAGCCAGAGGAGAGTCTTTCAAAAAACTTTGAAGAAATAATTCCCATCATTGCCAAGAAAGGAGTAGGTGGCAGGCAGTTTGCATTAGCCAAGACAGCCCAATGCAAAAAACACAAAGCCTGAATTATCATCTTGGCAACAGAGAAGAGAGGGGTGCTTTTAGCAGACAGCAATTAGGGATTTGGCAAGCATCTGGAGGAAAGGAAAGGGTGCAAGTCAAAGATAACGCCAGTATCATAGGTCCAGATAACAGAGGAAGATAAAGACATAATGAGAAATACACAGCAGAAAAATAATGAATTCAGATAGCAGTACATCATCTACTAGGACCAACAGAAGAAACAAACAGAAACGCAGAGATCTGTGAAAGGACACATTTGGAGCAGGGAGTCATCTCAGCAACACTAAGGATCATCAAATATTGTGCAGAGGCAGTAACCCACACCCTCAAAAGCAGATGATTAACCTTTTGGTTAAGGAGAAACAGAAATAAAGGAAGTTAATGAATGAACTATAAAATATTTTGAAAGAAAGCAGGAGAGGGAGACTTAAAGGTACAATACAGGTGAGAAACAGTGATGGGAGACTTGGACAAGGGTGTTTCAGGCTTAGGGACTAATAGGTGGAAGAGAAAAACTTGTCAATTTAACAGAGTACCCCTACTTTCTTAAATGAAGCAGGAGCTAATCTACTAAGTGTGAACAGCTTGCCTTGTCCTAGTTAATTATTTAACCTTCACTACCTGCTGAGGGTGAAGTACTAAAGGCATTACAGGTGCTTCATAATTACCACTGGTTAATAGAAGAAAGGGATGTGATGAAATACACATTTAGAATTTAGTCTCATTTTGTCTGTGTTTAATTTACCCTCTGCATTTCCTTTTGGTAAATTAAAGTATTTTGCTTCACCTGCTACAGCACACAGGAACACTAAAGACTAATCCAAGAGTTCAGCATGGAACATCTTTCTTTCCTTCATGCTATTAGGAAGAAATCTTGGAGCTTGCTTTGTCTTTTCATGATTGACATTACAGACATGTAACTGGCAAACAAAATCAAATAGCTTAAGATGAAAATGTTCACACTGGCAGGTCATGGGCAGCACAGAAACCTACCAGTTGCTGTAAAGTTCACTCTGGAACAAAAGCTCATATGAATTGCACTATGTTGAGTCAAACAAAAGGAAGTACAAAACTAACAAAACCCCCTTTTGCCTAACCCAGCCCCAAGATCAACTCAGGATCCCCTCTGCCAAAGAAAGCAGGCAGTGCTGCACACTCTCCCGACTCGACTGCAAATCTTGCTTTGTTTAATGTCTCAACTTCTCAGGTCAAGTGATTTAGATAAAAAGCGACATGTTAAGTGTTCATGTGAAGAAAAACATTTAGTCATAGAAGTGCAAACAAAAAAATATAGCTATTTGAGTATCAATTAACTAAAACCTAGAAACTAATTTAAAAAACCCCCATGTTATTTTCAACAGATTGTTTTCTGCTGATTTCACTGTATGCTAGAATAAGCCTTATGACATTTGAATGCTCAAAGACAGCATTACAGGGAATTTCTGAACCAACCACCATGACCAGCCCTGATATTAACCTACTGAAAATGCGTATCTTGGTAAGATTCCAATTAAGCTTTACTCTTAGTACTTTCCCTGAGTAAACTTCAGAAATCCTGTGAGGGACACCACATTTCTCCTCCCTTCTCTTGCAATAAATGAAGCTTCTACATGTTCACAACCAGAGGACAGCAGTTCTTCTTGCTTCCCGCAGAGAGACAAAATAACAGAAGGCAGCAAGAGAGATTGAAGACTAAACAAAGATTGATCACACTGTCTACTCCTTCATTAAAAATTCCACATGTTCTTCTGCATTAGGTCGCTAAAGCTGCATTTAAAATAAAGCCTTTCATAAGGATTTGTTATTTTCCCAAATATAAATGGCTAAGTCTCCTATACACCTGAAGTATAAAGTGACTAACAAGAACATTATCTACTTCATACCAGAACTGTTTAGATTAACTAGATCAGTATTTCTAAGCACATTAAAAGCAAGAATGTTAGAATGACTCCATGTTAATAAGTTATCACTCGAAAGGAGAGCACAGGTGTATTAAACAAAGTAGGTGGGAGTACTCTGAATTCACCTTATTCATAAACAACTATTTTTCTCACTTTAAATCTCTTCACAGTTTGAAAACAAACATACTGATACTGTCTTTCAATCCTTACCTTGTGTTCTTAATGGCTAAATTTAAAACATTTGCTTTTAAATTGGGAAACTGGTGCTTGGTAACCAAACCGCTGAAGCGAAATCAAGTGTTTAGTTGCCTTGAGTTCCTGTCTTCTTTGACCACTGACCAAATTCAAAACTGATTAACAAGCAATTAGGCTATCTTAGCTGTGTTAAAATTAGCCATGGCCAGTAATGCATGTTATTGTTGAAATAAAGCTGCTTAAATTTTCAAGGAGCTTTATGTTAGAGAGCATCCAAACCCAGTCAGACAGAAATATAAAAAAAATAGACATCAATTAGAAACATACAGACACAAAAAGTCTATTTGAACAACTTTCTCTCTTAAAATGATTTAATAATCCAGTGAGACTGTAATATTTTACAAAAAAAAAATCTAATGTTCTTCATAAAACACCACTAATATCCACTTCAGTCAAAGGAAGTTACTCATGTCCTACAATATCAAAAGTAGAATATGGAAGAAAAAATGCAGCACAAAATGAAAGCAATATTATAGTCAGATACTTAACCAGCTCACCAAAGTGCTCCTTGCTCATCTGAAAATAAAGCCAGAACTCACTAGTCTGATTTCCCTTGGCTTTCCAAAACTCAAATACCAAACTGAACCTATTCAGTAGTCCTAAATTCATCACTGCAAGTGTAAGTGCTGTGTGGACCGAAGCGGTGCAGGCACAGAAGAGCTGTAAACAACAAGAAATCTTCAGAGACTGAGCTGCTTTGTATGCTTTTCATCTGTCATTTAACCTACATTTTATGTACTTTATTCTCATCACCTGTGTATCTCCTGCATACTTCTAACACTGTGGATGTTGAAATTCTGAGTGAACAGAGATATTCAGGAATAGAAGGTCTGACCTGGAGTTTGTGCCCTACAGATCAAAAAGCCAATGCTATCAGGTCGAACTTATCACTGAAACTGAACTTACTGAACTCCAGGGTGTATTTTACCTCAGTTTCAGCACTGCCCTAGGCAAAATCCTTCAAGCAATAACAAAGAACTCCCTCCACGCAACCACCCTATTAACCACTTTTATTCATCCACAGAAAGCATACTCCTTATGTTATTGTGCTTTGACTATCAACTTTTTGGAAATCAGCAAAGAGGTAGGAAAACACAGCATCGCTAACAGAAAATTCATAAGCAGCAGAGTTCACAGAAAAACAATGTCATATAATCTCAGAAGCCTTCAAGAGATTTAGCAGATACACAGCATTCTTATTTCATACTGATACTCTAAACTTGTCTTTTATTATATAGAACAACGAAGAAGGACAACACAAAGGGCTGTTAAATTGTAGGCATGCAAACATCTAAAGCTTAATTTTTTCTTGCAGTTTGAATGAGCAATCAAATTAGTCTCTTGGTCTGAACAAACAGGCAAACACGTCCACTGGCACTGGTTTACTCAAAAAACAGCACCTTAAAGCTAATTGATATGATAGCTATCAATGAGTACATATCATTGCTGCCATAGGTATGCTAGAATGCTTCTGATTAGATAGGTATCTTTTCAAGCACAATTTAATAGAATCTATATAGAAAGGGTTCCGCAAAGACTGAAGAGCTGTAAAAATTATCTTATTCTTCCAAACTCTGAGTCCTTTTTCAGACTCATATAATCTATAGTTGCAGACTTTTCCATCTCATCCCACGAAAAAAATAGGCAATTCTGTAGTTACCAAAACCCAAAAAAACGCCCACCAAAAACAAACCCTGAAAAGCACCAACAGCCCCAAAACATCAAATAAACACCAACACCACTTAATGCTCTATGCTCTATTATTTGTTGTTTTTGCAGGCAAAATGTTCCCTGGAACAGTCCAAGTTACTTTAAGACCTAGTTTTCCACCATCTATTATCTGAAACTGTCAGAAGACCAAAGGCTGAAACTGCCTCTGGACTCTTCCCCAGTCAATTGAAAGGTTTATCAGTGGTATCACTGGAATGAAGATTTCATCATAAATCCTGTGTGACTTCAGGGCGTGTAGATTAATAAAGGCACACCATATACTGCAAAATTACAAAGCCTTTAGAAGGAACAGCCGAATTCTCTTAGAGAACTCTGGACAGATGGCAGGATTTGACTATCACTAAATCAGCTTAGTCAAATACATTATTAGTTCTCCAGCCCAATATTTGCTGTGTCTTCCCAATGAAACTGCTGAATGAAAAGGGCAATGTGTCAAGCTCATAGCAAGTAAACACCAGAAATCCATTTTTCTCCAAGATCGATCTCCTCCCAATATGCTAGAAACATACAAATTACAAAAAAACAAAGCTCCTCTTGAAAAGGCAGCTCATTACAAAACACTAAAGATCAAAACCTGAAGTCTACTTTTTTGTGCGTTTGCTATTTAATTGAGTGTCTGTTAAGCTGCTTCTTTGCGACTATGGAGTATTTCAGGAAAATCAGGAGGTCAGACTGACTGCCACAGAACCACGACATCAATGAACAAGCACAACAACCTGGGCTTTCAGGTATCTAAAATAACAGGTCCCTCAAAGGCTGGAGTGCAGCTTCTCTGCGAGATAATTCCATCAGCAAGGGATGAGTGCTTCACTTATCAGAACTGCCACATAGTGCTCAAGCACAAATTAATGCTTGCAAGAAAAGATGTGTGATTCTGCTTTGGTTCCTGGAAGGCAATTCTGAGCTCTTGTTAATTTTCCTCTTAAAAGCACACGGAATCAAAAGCTTTCATAAAATTACCAGATTTGTAACCAAGCATTCACAAGGAAATTTATTTTTTCAGTACATAATGAAAACTTATTTTGATGGAGGTCACACGCATTCATATTTTACTAAGAGAAATTATTCTCAAACATTGTTGCCTGTCCTCTGCGCAGTGACATTTCTTCTCCCTTGTCACCATAAGGTTAATGCTCAGGAAGGAGAACAAAGTGATTATTACTGTGCATGACAAGGATTGTTTGCTGCAGCAATTACTCTTTAATCAGAATGTTACTTTTGTTTACACTCAACACGGGTAAAAAAATGAACCCTAGATATTACCATATGCTAAATACACATTTTACACTGCTTGAATTATGAGCAGGTAACACACTCTAATACAGGTGTGGCATGGCTTTTAATGCAAAATTATGACACCTCTTTTGAAATCCTAACATTCTGTTCTATTAAATACCTGTTCTCATTTTCATCTGCACGAGACAGGTGGCTAATTTTATTTGCATCAATACACTGAACTAACAGGTATATTCTCATTTGTATGACAGTGAACACTGTATTCTTATAACCTGTATATTTATTTCCCTGAAGTATTATCTAAAATAGAGTCAATGCTTCAAGTTTACAATGAAAAGGTGAAAAAAAAATTAGCTCCATAGAGAAGTACTGTGATTTTTGACGTATGTTAAGATTTTTAATAGAGATACCAAGAGCTCATGAATAGAATCTGCATAGAGAGTGCACAGTCTCCCTAAAACATTTCTACAATTGATTCCTTCTGTGATCTGACTTGGACTGAATGGTGGCAAGTAATTTATTCACCATTGCTTGGGACAGGCTATTTAATTCCCTTCTGACTCTTAAACAATGTGAGAGGTTGCGTGTCTCTGTCCTGGCTAACTGCGTTAATCACACACAACAGCCCTGTGCTCACTTAGGTGGGTCTTTTCAAATAGATGGCAATTAAACCCTCCTACAAATGAATCACTTCGCATTCACAGAATACTTTCTATATGAGCACTAAATATTTACGAATGAGGCTGGCATATTTTATATAATTTCACCATCTCGGCTGGGATGACTAAGGAGTGCTATCATTATGTACATAACAGAGTTATAGGCAGGTGCAGATTAAACAAAGTCACCTTATTCCTTACTCCCGTCCTCCTATTATGGCCATGGCACCTGGACTCTGAACTTGACACACCACTCATACTGCTGGCTTGAAATAAAAGGTGTCCCAATTCCGGATAGTTTACAGCATGTTTCGCACAAAAAAGTTAAGATTGCTATTAGTTAAAATTTTAAGAAGTTTCCCACATATCCTAGTATGTTCATTTAGGCCCCACTCTTCCACAGGAATCAAAAAAGTGAGATGAGCTGTCTCTGCTGAATTCCTAGTTCTGAAAAACACAAACATCATCAACTTCAAGCCTAATGCTGCAACCCCAAAGGAATTTTGGAGGAGGAAAAAGCCACTGACTCCTTCACAGCCTCCTTCAAAATGACAAAGATAAAGAGAAGAGTCAATATGCTAATGGTCACAGTGCTACTTATTAGAGGCATTTTAAAATGAAGCCTCTGTCTCATGGGAAGCTCCAATCTGCTTTTCAACTATCAACAAATACACTTTTAAAAGACCAAAATTAGAAAACTCTTTTCCCATGGAAGATGAAATATAGCATATCGAACTGACTCTCACTAGATATTTTCATGTGAAACAAAAACACTTCTACTTCACTAAAATAAAGTATTTTATGTTTTGTTAAAAATATTTTAACAGTGGTTTATTATCTGTGTTTTTAGTGTTAGGGCCTGGAACTACTTTCCTTTTAAAAAACACAAAACAAAATTGTAAACAATATTTAGTATGCAAAGCAGATGACACACTAGGTTATAATTCGTAAATAAGGCACTAGATTTGTGAACTGAGATTTCACAAATCCTGAAACAAAAGCAGGATGCGTTTGTTTAAACCAAACCACACAAAGCAATAAAAAGTGCCAACTTCCCATTTCTGTACTTCCATCTGTTGTGAATTACTCCTTATATTGTATCCTGCAGAAAGGACATTTCTGGTTTTATTATCATTATTAGTACTTGAAAAAGCCTGGATAGCCTTAGCATTTTACCATTTGTAGTTGAATTAGCTGGCCTTTCACTTTGTCTTTATAACCGGCCATCATCGTGCACAGTTTATCTATGAATAAACCACTTGGTAACAGCACTTTGTCACCTTCACATATATTATTGACGAGAAAGCTGACAACCCGCCAATTAAGATGCTCCACTTGTCCCATCTCCAGGCTCAGCCTGAGGTACAGATAGAACAGTTGAAGTGAAAACTCAGTTTTACATTTCAAAGAGAGTTCAAAGGCGGTGAGAAAAGGCTGCCCTGCAAAGGACGCAGAAATTGTATTTATAGCTGGAAATGTTTATTTGAGTAGACTGTATTATCTACTCTGTATGATAATAAAAATTAGACTGCAAGTCCACATCTTGTTCAACTAGATGTTCTATTTAGTTTTGCATTCAGTCTTGGATTAAATCTATGAATCTGACATATAAAACAATTACAACACTAATCACAGTTTAGTCTCAAAAATACAGATTCAAATAACAGTCAAGATATAAATCAAGCAGATTTAAGTGGATTTGTGTTTCTATTCTTACCCCAGCAAGACACACAACAATATTTCTTGGCCCCCAAAACATTGCCAAGGTGATAAATTAAAGGTCATATCAACAGCGTCTGAAATCAGGATGCTTTTAAATGAACCAACAACCCTGAGATCACTTGTATTCTCTGCTTCCATCCAAATTCTCAGGTTGTCAAAAATCACCAAGCCATTCCACAAACACTAAGTACTTATTCCATGACCGATCAGTCCTTTCTAAAGTAAGTATAACAAAATAATTTATCTAACAGAAATTACCTACATTCAATATTCTTTAAAATACATATATTTTAAAGAGATTAGTATCAAATGAGATTACATTGGCTGCATAACAAATCTTTAATCTTGGTTTTGAAAAACCATACAGCCTTTCTTTCCTGTATTTCTGAACATGAGACTAAATATCCCATGTTAAGACACACTTATCAGCTGGCAATGAAAGTCATAAATACAACACACAGTATAACTTTGCAATGATAACTCCACACTGTAAGCATACTACATCTACACTATAAGTTAATGAAAAAGACCTGAGCTAAATCAGCACTAACAGAGGACACAAAATACTCCTCTTACCTCCATTTCCGTGCAGTGTAAACGGCCCGATTTATCTGTAAGAAAAAAAAAGTTTTCAGATTAAGTAAGATGATGGAAGAATAAAACTAAAAAGTTGAGTCACTTCTCTTTTTTGAGTAATTGCAAAGTATTCTTGGTCTTACTTGAATCACACATTTCAATAATGTTTTTATTATATATGCATCGTGGTATTAACAACAAGAAGGCCCTACCCTTTTTATTTGGATCATTTACAATACTCGTTTTTAAAAATATGTGTCTTTAATGCCTGGCTTCATTATTTAAATCATATGATTGATGTTTGGCCATGGAGGGAACATGAAAACATGTTGGCTTAAATTAAGCAGTAGCAAATAGTTATTTCAAGAGAATAAGCAGCATTAATTCATAAACTAGGGAAAAGCCACTGTTTCATCTGATACTTCTGGGATTTCAAAGAGTTCAACAGAAATACGAAGTTCAAGCAAATTAAAGTTAAAACATTACTGTACTATTTTTGTAAGTCCCACTTGTCAATTTTTGCATTTCCTCCGAGTTCAGAAACATCACTTTGGAATTTGTATAATGAAGAAAAATTAAGTTTCTGAACTGTTTCATTAAATTGAAACCTCAATTTTCTGAAACACAAAACAGTTTTATACCAAAGTGGCTTGACAGCTTAGCAAAAAGAAGACTGAAATTTCACAGTGCATTAGGAAAATATCATGTCATTAAAAGCAGCAAGTTAATAATTTTGTATTAATAATCCTTATCAAAGCAGGGTGAAGGAATCCTGACAGGATGATTTCCTGCTGGAAAAAAATTTATTCAAGAAAGTTAAGTATTCCACAGAAATCTATCCATTTGAAAGGGGACCTACCCAAAACTTTAATTTCAAAACACACGGGTATCAAAATTTAAATTTCTTGTCTTAGCTTTTCAGCTTCATTGCATTCACACTGCTGGTTTAGAATTTGCAGCTTTGGACCCAATTGCTCAGAGCCTACAAAACACATGACATAATTCTGAGACCTTGCGTACTCAGAAACTAGAACAGGATGCATTCACTTGACTGTGAGTACTCTAAGAGCACACGTTCATGTGATGACTAGGAAGGATTTACCACAATACTTTGGAAAAGCCTGTGATTTTTATCCATAACTGAAAGGACTATTTTATCAGACCGGCTGACAAGCCCAAGGAAGCTCAACCAGCGGGCTGGCATGTTTGCACAGAGGAGTGATCGCACTGACTTCATATGACAAATGCGAACAGCATGCAAAACACTCAGCTCTGGGGAAGAGTCACCTGCACAGAAAAAACCTAATTTTTCATACTGAACTGGTCACCTTCCTTTTGAAACTAAAGGTTAAACACATCCTGAATGAATAGGGAACACCCACCTAACAGAGTGAAAGTTGTTTACTTTCCCTTTGAACTGTTGCCAAAGCAAGCTGAATGCTTAGCATTGGTGTCTGACTTCAAAACCAAGAGCAGAAGAGTGACTTAAAAAGGCTTTTGCATTGCATATTGTCTTTTCAAAAGGACTAGTACCTCTGGTTCATTCACTTTCAGATCCACATAAGAGATTTTTGGTGTTTAAAATGGTAACATTCATGTGATTGTTACAAACCATAAACAGGAGAAATTTACTGAGACCATTTTTTAACTACCATGATTATTAGCAGATTTATTAATATTAGGGGCTACTTTTGTGAAATCAAATGACAGATGACCAAAACAATGTATCTTTATGATACAAGATGATACCATATTAATTCAGAGAAATGTAGTCAAGACAGGGGAAGAAAAAAGCACATGCGGTCTTTAAAAAGACATTACTTTTATTAAAAAAAATACTACTTCATTAAAAAGTACTAATTTTAAACCTATAGCAATGCAGTGCATACAGTAGGCCACCAATGTTTGCAATCACCGATAATTTAAAATATCTGGACTTGCATCTCCCATGGTCTAAGGGAACAGGAGCCAAGCTGTTCACTAGATCCTCTGAGTAGCACCAAGTACTCATTGCTGCACCTCATAGCAGTGCTGAGATCCTATGAACATTCTTTTAGCAGAAGTCCCAAACAAGTCCTGAAGCACAGAAAATAAATAAATCAGCCCAGACCAAAACAAGAAAGACAAAATTTGAATTTCTGAAAGTAACAGCAAGAAGCTTATCTTGCAGCTCCTTAGATAAACTTCATGAAAGCTGTTCCTCAAGGAAAAACACTCAAACTCTGGAAACTTTTCTTAATTCATATATGCTACTATCAAAATTTGCTACTGCTTTCAGAGCAAATCATAACTCATTTTTTGTTTTATTATTAAACTCAACTATTTATTCCTATTTACACCAGCATTTTAAAACCAAACAGTATTGTCATGAGTGCATGTGCTGGGGCAGGCAGGGGGAATAACAAGTCTCTCGTGCACCCAGACAAGATCCTAGCTGGGGCAAGTTACTGACTTACAGCAATTTAATATACACTGCATTATGGTAATTATCAACCATTCCATACGCCTCTGTACCCTGAGTCCAGCTATACACTTAGCAGATTTCCCAAAGCTGTTTGCAGTCACTTGTGGACTCCCTCCATTGGGAATTTACTACATTTCTGAAGAGATCATTAACAATACTGTTAATGCACTTACATGCATCTATCAGGACTGAAATGAATTTGCTTTTATATGGCCCCTGCAAGCCAATTTATTTATACTAGCTTTATCTATACTGGCTGGGAGTAGAAATTTGTTCTCTCTTCTGCTGACACGACTGAAAAAGCAGTAACTCATAAATGTAGCCTAAGGGTCACACTCCCTCCACTAGCACTGGAGAAAAAAAAAATTCCCCATAAGTCATAGAACAGTCTCTGTCTGCAAGCAAGATGAAGTGCTTCGCTGGTAAACAGGTGAAGCCTTAAAAAACTGTTTCAGCTGCTGTTTCTTAACATAAATGCAGGCTTCTCCAGACTTCAGAACCATTCAACTAGATATTCATCTGTGCAGCATTTTTACCACTCTTACTGCCAAAAAATATTCAACAGTAATTTTCCATGACAGTTTTCAAATAGAAGCTAATGCATTCATTACTAGTAAACAGCATAACTTTAACTGTCAACTTCAGTTTATAAACAAACTACGGTTTGGAAAATTCAATCATTTTTCACTCTCAGCCTGCTGAAATGCAAGAAAGTGAACAGTTTTTGAAAGAAAGAAAGTGACTTACACTGGAATTTTCCTGTATTTCTAAAAACAGTCTTCAGAGAGACACATTTGACAGAAAAAAAAATTAAAAAGAAACCCCAAACCTTCACATTCATTTTTTGTTCTTCAAAATTTCTATTTGAAAATTATTCTTCTGTCAACCTCTCAGCAAGAGGAGTCATGACAAACTTTACTCAAGCACTAGGGAAGACTGTCTCATCCCTTAAGGCAGCAGCTCCCTGTACTCCTATCAGTGGTAAGAAGCACACATTTAAGACTGAGTTTTAAAAGCAAAATAGGTAACTCAGTATGTTAGAATGGACTGATCCAGGGTACTTGTAGGACAGCACGAGATGTGCCAACACATCTGCACTCCCCTATCTGAAGAAAAATCAAGCTACAGAGTTGACTTTAGTGATGTGACACGACAATCACACAGCCACTATTTCGGCTATAATCAGCTGCTCTAAGAGCCCTGCAGCTCAGAGCATCTCCCAAGCCTTCCTCTAGTGTCTCAGACTCCTCCGCTCAGATCCACAGGCATTTCCTTCAAGACAGCTTCTTCCAGAATTGAAACAATAAGCACTGGTTTTCTGGCAACAATGTGGCTGATGCACATACTGGCAACAAACCTGAAACTCATTTTGTGTTAAAAATTAATATAATTAAATGCCACAGCTCACTTCTGCAGGTTTGGAGTGAAATCAAGCTGCTGCTGCGACAACAACAGAACTCAAGTTGCCCTCAGGAATGACAGACACTGCCTGTATGTAGTGGAGGACAGTGGAAGAGGAGGACGAAGAAGGAACATAAGGGCTAACCTAAGGAAAGGGAGCAAGTAAGAACATGAGACTCACTAACTTAAGTTCCTTGAGTTGAATGGTGTTTAGCCATGCCCACCAAATTAACAATAAACCAAATTTGTATTTGCTTTCTGGCTTTTACATCTTCAAGAGGCACTGTAGCTACAATAGTGAGCTTTTCTTTGCCCTTAAGAGAATGAGGACTCAAGTAAAAAAAACAAAGTTCAGACTCACATTTAAACATCAAATTCCGGAAACTGCAGCTTTGGTAACTTTGGAATTACCAAAAACCAGAGATTTGGTAACTAATCTGAAACTGGTCAGATTAGTTACCAGAAATGACAAGTTCATCAATACAAGAGTCAAGATGAGCACCAATGAAAGGAAAGGGGATGAAAGAAGAAAGCAAAGGTAATCATGCAACAGAAAGAGATAAATATGCAAAGAATGAGATTTGTAATTAAATTAAGGGAGAGGAAAATATTGATGTAGGAGGAGTGAGCCAGGCTGAGGACAGACAGTGAAAACTTGCATGATAAAAAGAAACAGGAATAAAAGCGAAAAAGACAGAGACAAATATAGGCAAAGGATATCCTATGAGAAAGACACATCAGGATGCAGGGAAGAAGGTCAAAAAGATCAAGAACATGAGGAAGTGGATGGAAGCAGACTGGATTAGGAGAGGTAATCAGAGACCCCTCAGAGTAGGAAGCACAGAGACCCAAGTTCTTAAGAAAAATACTTAGGCTTTGAGGATCAACATATCCTTCCTTTAAACTGTAATTAGAAGGTAGCAAGAAATGGGATGACGTTTTAGAGCTTGTGGCTTTTTGGATATGACTCATGACTTCTGTATCAGACTACAGCTGATAACTTAGTAATTATATGCCTCATTTTTCTGCTTGGGAAAGGAAAGAGAAAGAAAATTGTAAAAATTTTAAGAGCATACAAGGAAAATTCTTGGAGAGGCTTCTAGACCAATGGCAATCAGGACTTTTCTTCCCTGTGCCAGTCTTTTTTCATACCTTCTTTTTTCTCCATTCAACACTTCATTGAAGTTACTCCTCATTTTGAACAGCCATAAGCAATCTTTTTGTCTATTGCACAAAGCAAAGGTAATAACAAAGAGGTTTTCTGTGTTAATACCCTGTTAAATTTTGTAATAAAAATATTTTAAATTGCAAATTAACAAATCCATGCTACCTTAGTGCTACCTCCTAAGATATAATTACACGGTCGCTCTTTTGTCTTGTCTCATTTCTATTCTGCACAGGGCTGTGATCAACATACAATTTTTTTATGTTCCACTGTTCGCTCTCTTTAGCAAACCTGTAAGTTTTCCTAGGGATCACATCAATTTCTGTTACTCTAAGATAAATACTGTGATAGTCCTGCATCTCCAAGTGCTGCTGAACTCCATTCAGAGCTGCCAGTCTCTTCTGTAGATGCTTAAATACAGACACTGCACTCACTCTCCTCCGGCCTGTACAGATATCAACCCTTCCCAAAAAAGGTGTGAATTTGCAGAGTTCATGTATCTTGATTTTTATTTTTTAAAATTTCTGTTACTCTGATCATATTCTATTTTTTCCTGGAGCTACCCAATTGCCTGCTCATTCAACAAGCATGTGTGCTCCTGGCAGAACTGTGACTCCATTCAAGTCGTCAGCAGTTTCTCCCATCATTTTTGATGGATCCAGAGCCTCAAGCAGGTTACAGCTTTTCTAAACTGATAACTCAGCACTACTGGATCTGTTAAGAACTGTCACCAGCTGTTAACAAACTCTCTCAGGTAAATGAAAAAGGAGTTCTCTTAATTCTTCTCCACCTTTGCTATGTCTTCGCAGTCTTGTATTTACACTATACAAAGTGACTCATCTCCTTTTGTTCCTCTTAAAGTGCACAGTAATAAAATACAGCAATGCAATCATAGTTGCATGTGTCATGCAAGCTGTTTTAAGGTTTTATCAGGAATAGAACAATATTGTCTCTTTATTGGATCTGATGCTGTAATGTGATAAACTAATTCAGAAACAAAGAGTAAACACTCCTCAGTTTCCTTTTAACAGATATTATGAAAAAGCTTCTCCACTCTCATAAAGATGTTCATTGCCAATATGGATCCAGGATGTAACATACCTTTAATCCTCTTGTCACCTGCAACATTCCTACTGCACACTTGGCAAACACATGCTTGAGTAAGACTCATCCACAGCTCTGCTGCTGTGCCGGTCATTTGCACTGCCTGTCACTCTGATCATGTCCCACTCTGAATCGTCCTGTTCAAGGCTCTCTCTCTCTTTCTCTCTTCCCCTCTGTCACATCACACACTGCTACAGACTTCACTTCCAAAGCTCCTCTTGTGCTCCCCCAGTCCCACCCATCATCTCTCACTGGGCACTGTGGGGTAAACTATCACCTCCAGCCAGCCCTAAAGCTGGATGCCATTATCCATTACCTATTTCCCCCCCACCCCAAAAAAGCATTTTTGTTCTTTCTCCAGCAATGCCCCACAGGGACGTGATATTAACTCTGCAACGTCATGGCAGACGTCTCATTTTTCACTCTCCTCTTCAATTGCTGTTAACAATGACAACTAAAATTCCATTTTCCTTTCTACAACAACATTTTTACAGCATTAGCCAAAAAACCTCCATTAAAGTATAAATGTCTTATCTTTTACTTTAAGTCATTATTAATATCAGGAGTCCACTTCTTTTAAAGTCCAGAGTTCAATGTTTTCCTTAGGAACAAATGCAGTTTTCAGACAACACCAAATCAGATTTCATTCGTTCATTGCACACTTAGCATCTTCAACATTTCTCCATACAAATATAGGTAACTAAGGTCACTTAGCCCTGTTGGCAGTTTCCTTCCATTTCTTTTGTGCAGGCATTTGAAATATGCACTTTTTTTTTTTTAACCAAATACATAGTTTTGTTGTGCTGAGATCTTTTCTTTGCTTATTTTGTCCTCCTCCACCAGAGCTGCCTACATTAGGATGCCCAGCATCTGCTGATATTCAGAGAGCCCACGTAACCCCCAGTGCACGGGCTGCATCTGCATAAGCCATGACTGGAAGCCTTCCAGTTCACGCTTACATACTGGGAACCACACTGATGACAGAAAGCCTGGCATAAATAAGGCCTAAGCTTTCTCTCGTCCACAGATCAGTAGAGCAAGAAGAGATAAGAGCATCAACTCACCAAGGCTCCTCTCTGCTGTCTAGTACTATTTTCTTCCTACCTTGACTTCCAATATTAAAATACCTATATAGGTATCGATCTTAAAATTTTCGCACAAAAAAGTGAGGCTCAATACATCAAGCCTTACTATTTTTAAATACAGATGTTTTGAATTAGATTTTAATTCTGAACATAATTAAGTCTTCATCCTAAAGGTGCTATTTATTTTAGCACTATTCATAGCAACACCTCTTTCAAAACTTAAACAGCAAGAAAGGCTACTCCCATCCATCATCTTTAAAAATGGTCAACAAAATTAGAAGAAAAATGGTAGTACATTCATTTTCCTCTAAAAACCATGCCTATTTTTCCTCAGTGCTCCACCAGGGACTGACAGATAAGAAAGTCTTGCGTTTATTCATCCTGTTTCTCCACTCTTGCCTTCCAAAACCTGGGCACACAAGGATGTAAGAGGGACATGGAAGTCATTAAAACTGCCAAGACAACATAAACTATTCTTCTCCAGCATGTCTCACCCTGAGCCCTCCAAGTTCCATGAAAGCCACCATGCAGTCAACTTTTCTGTGATCTTTTTGATTCAAAGCCAGAATACTCCATGCATTATGCCCTCCTGCTGAATGCCTGGAAGATTTCCAAGAGAAAAATCTGCATAGTACTCACTTCTGGTAAGACCAGCAGTAATTTCCCTGCGTGCCTTCTCTCCTAGGGCTGGAGGACGAGGCAAAAGAAAGGCCACTGACACCACCCACAGTTCAGGGTCTCGGAAGGGAGAGGAAAGACCGAGGAGCGCCACATTCATGCCAGCCCTCAACAGCCAACAGCTGAAGTCAGCCTGACTCAAAATACCCTTCTTCACCACTTTCTGAGATCCTCACGGCTGTTCCTCTTCAGGAGCTCAGTGCAATGCCCAAAGTCGGTGGCTGCCTTTGCTAAGCCAGGGATCTGGCACTAAAAAAAACACACAGGGAAAACCCTCATTTTACCAAGCCTGCTCACCCCCGAAACTGTTCTGTTTCCCACCTCGGGCAAGGAGGTGGCACAGCCTCTGTGCTTTGCAGCAATGACACAACCCCAATGAAACAGCCTCCAGCACCCTACAGTATCCTGGTGCCACTAGATCCCGGGCATGATGTCGATTGCCAGCACTCGTGTGGGTTTTCTTCCCCTGTATCTATCATTTCATTATTACTTCAAGTTTATAAAAACACGAGTAAATGCGGTTCTGCAAGAAGAGAGCTTAGAGTCAAACCACATGTTTACCCCAAATGTTTTAGCTCGTTCAGAAGTTATTTTTTATTGTATCCGGCACTTTACTGGATGCCACCGTTAGCTCTTTTCATATAAATTGCAAGTAACAAAGACTGCCAAAGCACTCATTAGTTAAAACATATTCTACACTGTATCTCCAATTTCATCATGGGTATTTCGAAGCAACCCACACTTCTGTGGTGTTTAGATGTCAGACAATGATCCATAATAAGACAACTACCACAGTGAGCTTTTCATTTTTTCTGCATATTCATGCAAAATCTTCTTTCTTTCTTACTTTGGTTCTGGACGAGTAAACACGTTTGTACTGCTCTGTAAAAATATCCCTTCATGTGCATCTCTAGAGCAAACTCTGTGACATGGCTGCGTTTGCTCCTGACTTTGCCCGAGCCCCACTGACAGGCGTGACTGATCACATCGTTCACCACAATCCCGGACAAAGCCCGAATGTTCACTACCCAAAGACACCATTCTTCAGGGATTCCTTTATTTGCCCACACAGGATTCTGTTGTTTACTAGAACAGAAACGAACAGCCAATATTTGTTCCTGTGAATTATCCAAACCTATGCACCAACCTACACCTATACATTTTTTATGTATTGCTCGAACAAAACAGCTTTACAATTCTGAGCATGAACCCACAGAACCCCTATTGCTCTAACACACCTCCTGACACAGGCATTTAAATCTAAATTGTCTGAAATACAAAGGCAGGAAAACAATTAGCAGGAATCCTTCCTGATCCTCCTCTTGTCAGGGATTCAGGTGGTATCAGTGGTGGCATGAAAATGAACAACTAGGCGGCATTTTCATCCTTCATCTTTTTACTTCTATTTAGCCTAAACATTTTTTTTAATGACAAAATATTAATAGATCATACAGATAAAACTGGAAAGATCTGAAAATCAGTCTCTGGTTTTGTTTAAGGACTGGGATTCAACTCCAAGGGCATTTTTCTGCCCCACTATCAGCGAAACTCATCTCTTTCCTACCTCAAGGACATTTTTCTTCAATTTCTATGTATTGTTACTTGGAATTTCAAGTATTGAGCATGAACTGGAAAACTGTTTCACAAGAAACTGCTTTGGAAAAGTACCGTCAGTTTCTACATAATCAGTACTTCTTTCTAACAGAACTTTAATTTGTATCTTAAAAGTAAAATTACTGTCACCATACAGCTTCAGGGCCTGTTACGTTATACTGCTCCCCAGGCCACAGAGCCAGAGTACTGCTTCTTCCTAAGCTTTCACTGGTGCTAAGAGAATACAGGAGCAGGCAAACAAACACCCATTCCAGAGGCTCAAGCTGTAACTGGCTGAGGGATCCCATTAATCATCACCCAAAGAGAATGCAGTGAGCAATAAGGGAAAGAACAGGAGCAGTTCAAAAGATACCAAGGAGAAGCAAGCCTTCTGTCAGCCCCCCAATATTCAGTATAGTGAATTCCCAACATCTGCTGTATCACATATATGACAATCTCCAGTGAAAACCTGCCCCAGGTTTCACAAACCAAAGAACGAACAAAATCCCTTGCAAAAGCTTGGAGGCTGAGTGGCCTCTGTTTCCGAAGTCTTTTCAAAGTTAGGTAGATGAGGAAGGCCAGGGGCAGGGAGAAGACCCCAGGAGGAATCCTGCCTCTTTTCAAATCCAGGCGCCTACCAGCCTGCGGCTGATGGAAAAGCGGGTTCACCGAGTACATTTTAGGAATGGACAGCTGGCAGAAAAATCCCTGCCTCCCCTTTCCTATTGTACACACCGGAGGGGGTACTCTCCCCGGGATAGCTCCCTCCTCCTGCTTTCCTGGGAGGTCTTAGCAGACTGGTTATCTTTGTTTAGATACATATACACACTCTCTTAAGATTCTCAAGATGAAAGCACACACATGTGGTGTTATACAAAATAATACATACACTAATAAGGTAGAAATAAAAAAAGAAAAATAGACAGGGCTGGAATATTAAAAAAAAAATCTCATCAATCCAAAAATTTAAATGTGGTATCAACATACACAGGTTAGCACACGTTGACTGAAAAATTTTCACAGTAAAGCTTTAGCATAAAATAAACACGTTGGATATCAGTGAGGGGCCTGAACTTTATATCTAAGTATATTCAACACCATCCTACAGCCAGTAATGATATACTGTAAGAGAAAATAGGTTAAGTCCACCAATAGCAAGAAAAAAAGCAGCAAAAGAAAGAAATACGTAGTAGACTAGTGTATTTCCTGAGTAGGAAAGAGAAAAGAAGAAGTCTTGATGTCATCTCAAAAGACTGTAAGCAAAAGCAGCACACGATATGCAATACAGAACTCTTCAATGCGCTTGTGACATGCAGATGCCTTGGTCAGCAGAGCATTTTCCTGGAATTTCTGGGTGTTGGTTTGGCATTTAATTAACATTACTAAGACCTGTTTTCTAAAACAATTTTAAAAGCACACCAGATCACATTTAAATGGAAGTCATTATTAGACTCATTACAATTGCAGAACTAAATTATGTCCTTTCTTCCACTAAATATATTTTGATATTTGCATGTACCACTAGCTCCAGACTGGATTACTGCAAATCTCTGCCAGAAGACTTTTCAGACAGGCACTGTATCAAAAGGCTTCATTAAATTGTAACACCAGGCATAATATTTCGTGCTCTAAATGCTGAGGGCTCCATTAATCCCATTTTGTGAATTTACCACTGCCTTCTGATTCACACAACTTTAAAATGCTGAAACCTCTGTCTTCCCGGAAAATTCTGTGACATCGAACGTGGACTAGGCTCATACTGGGGAACACCATCATGTATGTGATAACCGACCACATCCCTCTGCTGCCCATCTCTGATTTCTCTTCAGAAATCGAGCTTTACTTGCAGCAAAAAAAATACTGCTTTCCACGTTCAAAATCAGAGGCTTTGAAAGGCTGAGAAGCAGACATGCGCCCTCATTTTCCTTTCCAATGCAAAATACGCTTTCCTGGGTATTTTAACGAAAGAGATGGTAGGTGCTAAGCCCTGTACACGGCTTTCTCACTTACTTAGTGTCAGCACACGTCTAAAAGGATCTATTTCTAATAGGTGCCTTTTGATGCCAAACTGTTCCGGGAGCCCCCGCGGGATGCACGGCACGGCCGGAGAACCCCAAGAGCAGGGAGCTCGCAGGAGCAGGCGCTCCCGGTGTGCGGATGACACGGGATTGATTACGCACCAGGAGAGACGACGCAATTATAAAACACCGAACCCGCATCCGCCTGCCCGTGCCCGCACGCAGGCGATCGCATCCCAGGCGAGGGGTTCTACCTTTCCGCGCACGACACCGAGATGCCGCAGGGATACACACACAGCACAAACACACACACACACACGCAGACCCCCCGCGGCCCCCGGCACGACCGAGGAGCCGAGCGCTCGCCCACCGCGACCCTCGGGCGGGAAGGACCGTCACGTCCCGGACAAAGGCTGATGGAGACGGGCGGCCGTTCGCGCCCGACCCCCGGCTGCTGCCGCCGGGGGCTGCGCGGGGTCGCTGCCGGCGGCGGCCCC